>WYDF02257892.1:0-19653 GCA_009867245.2 Adranes taylori
GGTTGCATCGGGCATCCTTTGTCTATGAAGATTCTCCACTTCCTACGCAAAACAAAAAAAAAAAAAAAAAAAAAAAATCTGAGTATCACATTTCATTAAAATGGTTGAGTTATTGTAACAAAGTTACTTGGGTCTCTCATTCGTATAATAAATAATCATGCATGTGCGTACCCGCTGCGTGCACGGCAGTACCGCGAAGCACGTAATTTGAGCGCGTTTTTAACACACGTGGTGTTATATAAAAATTATACACAGATAAATATCTTATATTAATGTTAAAAGTTTTTGTATTTAAATTACACAAAAAACGTTTATTTGGGTTTAAAACATTCGGCTTTTTAAAACTTGTGAAATAGACCTCATAACTTAAGAAACAATTTAAAAGGGTATTTTTTTATGTAGCCCACCATCAATTTTTCATTCCCAATGCGGCCAACCCAATTCATTCCCATAATTGGGTTGGCAGCCATCTTGGATTTAGAAACTCTTAAAATTTGGGTATTCCCATAGAGTTTTTTCGTTAAAAACCGTAAGAAATTTGACTTGTTTTGCGAAAAACTTGGGGGCGGTGCTTTTTTGTTTACAAACAACTAGACCACGTGTAGCTGAATGCTCACATATTTATTAAGACGTATAATATTATTACTTAAACAACAGGCGCCATCTATCGCCGAATGTCAACCATCTATAGGCGACCAACGATGCAGAAATCTGCATTACCAATCCGCATTTCAATTTTCAGACTTCGGAGCAAACCCTCGGTGTGCGAATATCATATTCAAATCAGAAATGAATTGCAACATCATCGGTATCATAGTATGGGTATCATTTTTTTGCTGCCCCGTAGTTGCTGAGTAACGTACGAGGCATTCGTCAATATTCTAATACATTCTAGCATATAATATAACGGTGGATGCGGTAGGCTCTTGTGAACAAAATACCGGACAGCCGCCGCACTTTCCTACACCTCATGTTTTGTCCAAGAAATATGTCCAAGAACAAAAACATGTTTTGTCCAAGAATTTTGTGTTTACAATAAGTATGATATCAATGTCCACTCTAAAATAATATCATAAGAAGTCTGCAAAAATTATATAATATTTTTCTAGTGTTATCTTTTGATGCATGTACATGACATATTTTCTAAAGTTGGTGGTATAAATGAGAAGGTATAGGGTCTGGTGGGCCAAATCAGTCGCAGACTAAAGTCCAATGAACAAAAATTCTTCTGCGCATGCGTGACCTGATACACCCGATCATTCAGGGTAGTTGGAGATAGCGTAATCGTGGTAGTAGTAGGAGATACTTGTAAGGTGTAAATTGCGTATTTCAATTGTGAGGCGCTTGTTGTTTGGGTATGTAGGTACTGTTTAGGTATAAATGCAATAAATGAGTAAGCAGTCAGCAGTTTAAATTTGGGGGCAGTTTTAAAGTCTAGAAATCTGCATGCCGGTAGCGCAGATTTCTGCGTCATATCTTGCCTATAGTGATTTACATTATGAGATAAGATGGCGAGACATAATATTATTACAATCGCAATAGATTTAATCAAATCTGTGTGTTCAATCAAGGATGAATATGGAAACATTTCCACAAAATTTTTACAATTAAATTTTACTAAGATATATTTTTTCTTTATGTTTTAAAATTTAACTAACTTGATTTATATGTTTATTCGTTCTTGATGAGTTAAAAGTCAATATCTTACAGATTATTATAATCTAAGAGGTAAACAAAAGAAAATTAATTATGACAAACATCGTGTAAAAACTTTGCAAGAGTACCAGACAGATAGACGTTTAATAAAATATAACATGGTAATTTCAAATACGCACATCTAGGTGTACTATTGTTTTCATTTTATTGACAAAACATTTGGATATGTACTAATTGCATTTCATTGAACTGGTTCTATTATGGTTTAATTTTGTTCTAAAAGATTTTAATATAAACATTTTTATTTTTATTATTGCTACGTGAGTTATTTGTTTTAATCTTTCAACACATTTGTTTTCATTTTCTTTTGTCGATTCTGTACATATGGCTAATTATTTTTATGAATAAATGAGTTAATTTTTAGAGTTATGACTAAGTACCTCACGTATTATTTAGATCTAATTTTAATTTCCATGAGTTACTGCAATATATCTTAATAGATTGCGCATTACTCGAAACTAATTTTTTATTAATTATTTAAATAATTAATTAAGAGCAAATTGGTAAATGAAGCCAGTCCTAGTTTTAAGTTAAATTCTTAAGGAATTATTCAAGTTTAGTTTCTAGCTTAATTCAAATTCTTTTTATTTGTTCAAACATTCATTCCAAGCTGTCACAATTGCAATAGATTTTTAAATTTATTCTCCCAATTGTTCACTTTGTGATCGATCCGGCTTCTAGCAGAGCGAATATATTATAACGCCACGACGCTACCCACTGCACTACCTGGTCGTTTTGTTAAATGTGCGTTTTATGATCTAAATAAAAAGTACGTTCGAATATATTACGCTTCTAGACTTCTATGGAACTTCTACATATAGGACGCTTCTGATCATTTTTGGACTACTGAAACAAGGTATACCTTGTAACAAAGCCTTGTATACCTTGTTACGAGACATAAGTTAAATAGATTAAATAAAGAAATTATCTAAAACCCCGGCACTGGACCAAACCAGTTAATAAAACGAAACGCATTTATTCTTTTGTAAATAAACAGATACGAAGGCGCTTACGTTTCATGCACCAGAGATCTAGTGTCGCTTGTGGTGTGTAGTGTGTGTTACACACACGTTACCTGTGTTTAATATGTATGTATGTTTTACGTATTTGATATGTTGAAGTTGTCGTGTGCTGTTACCTGTGTCTACGCTTTAATATATGAGACCGCATCGGGAACGAAATATGTTTGACTACTTGCTGTTGCTGTGTTAACTGACTGTTTCTACTGTAATGTGTGAGTGCCGCCGAGAAAGGAATTGTGTTATGTCTACCAGAGTGTAATTAATACCAAGACTTGCATAGAATTATGTATTAAGACCGTATCAGCTAGTAAATAACATGTGATTGGCTAGGCACTGACCCATACACAGAGCAAAAGTTGAGTAATGGCTCAGGTTTATAAATACAGAGATTTTGAATATAATAATACAGTTCCAATTCGGAGAATTCGAAAACAAGACGTCCAGCAGCAGCAGCAGCAGCAGCCAGCAGAGTGACCAGACAACTCAGTACAATACCGAGACAATGGGCAAAGCGACAGTCGCCGAGAAAATAACGCGTCTGGTAAGCGATTTCATACATCGTATACTGTTCTATGGTAGATTACATGTGTTTCTCCTTCTACCTCTCCGCCAACCTGCTTCCTATTCACTGGAGCGTATAAATCCAACCTACGTAAGCTGGGGTTAGTTTTAGTCGCTCACTAGCGGTAACACCTACGTTAGCCGGGATGTTATTGTGGCTGATAGTGGTTTCCTTCCTGCTCTATCCAGTAGAGTGTATAATTCTAGCCTAAGTTAGGCGGGGTAAGTTTTCACTTACACCGGATAAGTGTAAGTGACCTATAGTGGACTCTTAGGATAACTACCTTTTTAGTTAATCATATGGTGCAATTAAATTTACCACCCGCCTTCCCGTTGTAGTATTAACTCTTTGTATATGCTTTCCGCATTATTATTGTTTTATTATTTTGTCTCCGTACATTTGTACTGTTTTACTTGCACCACTTATATATTGCTTTGTTTTTGATACAATTGCTATTCTGTATTTGCTAACCACCATTAATACGGTATTGATTTAATTTGGCGTTTATTCATTGATTTAATTTTACATTCTATATTTCTTTCTTTGTTTATATCGTCTAGAAGACCAATAGAAGTAATTCTGTTTAATAGTTAAATGCTGTTTAATTAATTAGCAGTTAGAATATTTTTCAGCTGACCACAAGAACACGATCACCTGGACTACTCACGTACTCGTAGCTACCCGTGCCCTCAGCAGTCCACTTCGGGCCGGCGGAACAATAAGAGCGATTCTAACGTGCGGTCTCACGTTAAACTAACCAGGCGTCCGCGAATTCCGAAGGCTGTTATATTCTGTATAATTAACATATTTCTTTGTGCTACCTGTGACAATCGCTAGGCCTCTCCATTAGCAGTGTCGCGAGCGAGAGTCTGCCACAACCTTCTTCCTCTACTATCTCTTACTACAACCACGTCCACGCTATCTACGGCTACTCCTACTACCAAACGGTGTATCGCTAGTTAGGTTACGCACGCGCAAAAGAAATTTTGTTCACCGGACTCTAATCTACAACTGCCTGACCCCATCTGAGCCTATACCTACTTAATTGAGAAGCAAGAAATTGCAAAAAGGAATCTCATAAAAAATTCCATGAAAACTTTCAAAATGGCAATTATACGAGGTTTCGTCTTAGACTATCAGCAAAAATTATACATATGTGTATCAAATTTCATTAAAATGATTCAATAAGACTGAGTTATACAATTTGAATAAACAGCCAGCCATTGCAAGAAATAATTTCTATGTGTCATACTATTTAATTTGGTGGACACTGTATTTAAGAGGTAAATATTAACTTAATGCTAAGTGATGTATAAGATCCCAATGACAATCAATAATTAGTAAATACATATCGAATATATTCAATGTGCTGACATGAAAAGTGGTATACATCGCAAGCAATGGTTACATCGTAAGCTATCAATAACTTAGAGATATTATTGCCAATTGTCTGAGCACGTAGAGATAACTTGCTTGCGTAAGACATGATCATTCAATATAGCATTTATTGAAATTATAGCCACTATTGGAATCCATTCGAGCTAGTATGAATGTTATCACTTATCAACAATAATTAGGGAATTGTTGCACTATACAGGTTTCTCTGCAATACCTTAACAAGTTAACAAGGGTGAATCTAATTTCATGTTATAGTATAAAAAGAATTGAGCACATTACTTCATCTAGTATATTTCATGAAGAATTCATTATAATTTTATAAAAAACCTATTCAATTTTGTCTTAAAATTGTATAAGAAAGGGGTCTTTTTGTATTCTAACAGTAGAATATGAATTTAAAAAATAAGGTTTGATTTTTAAGATTCATTCTGTATTTATTAATTTAAAAAATAATTATAGAATGAATCTTAAAAATAATGCACTTTACATACATATACATACACAATAACACCACACCCAGTTAAGAGGCACTGGAAGTTCACTAATTAAGCTTGAACTAAACCGATCATTCACTTAATATAAAGAATGTTCATACATGTGGTTGAAATAATGTTATACATAAATCATCATTACACGTTGAAACGATATGCAATGTTTATTCAAATGGTATGCAAAATAATATTAACATAACTAGAAGGAGATCAAACCCAAGAAAAGAAACCTAACGGATTGCAACAATTGGTATGGCATCACACTCTTGTCAATCCCTAGCAAAGTGTTTTCAAGGATTCTCCTCAACCGTATTAGAGTGCCATTGGATGGAAAGTTCCGGAGGAAACAGGCTGGCTGCGGGGAAAGCAGATCATGTACGGACTAGATTAACACCGTGAGGATCACCATGGAGCAATCCATGGAGTACCGCTCTCCACTATATCTGGCGTTTGTCGACTTCGAAAAGGCCTTTGACAGTGAATATAATGTACAGAGGATATACTTGCCAAGTTAAACATGACGGCAGGCTCTCAGAATAATTTATACTTTCGTGTTTAATTCTTTACTTAAAATAAATTAAATTATACTATAAGTCTATTTAGTTGAAAAAAAACTTGTACTGTGTCGTATATAACTTTAAAATTACTTTGACTATAGAATGTTATAATTATAGACAAAGCTGGGTGTAATTTTATACGACTTAAAAGCGCATAAAGAATGTAGAGCTTCTCTATCAAATAAAAGTTATGTTACTAAAAAGTATTGAAATCCAAGTGTCATAATTCGTTTATTGATTAGTGAATTTTTATATTAACTTGTGCAACTTGTGCTATTTGTGCATGTTCTTTTTTTTTTTTTTTTCATCAAAAAGAGTCTGTCCCTTTTACCAATTTTCTTTGAATTCGAGTAGATATGTACGTATTAAGTAGAACATGAATAATTTTTCTATAATTAAGAGCGCATGGTACTTTGTCACACGAACTTTTTTAAAGCATGTGCATGTTTATTTAATTTTTCTAATATTGCACATAAAATTTTAAAAATACAAATTATGCCGGTTATTGCCTAATTTTACATCATACAGCATGTGCTGCATTAATTTGAAACATAGAGTTGTAGAAATTAATAAATATATATACCAATCAAACTGGAATTTGTAAATAAATGTTTTTAGTACATTAAAAAGTATGCGTAATTTTAAAACTTTACAAATGGTGCATTTGTGACTATAATCTACATAAACTTCCATTGGAAATAATATGCTTCTAAAATTTTCAGAAGACAATAAAATGACATATAACCGAATAATTTAAAAGCACTGCATCAAGGTTTAGTAAAAAATACCAAAACTGGATATGCAGCATAAAAAGTGTCCTCTAAAAATTAGTTTCTTAAAATTTACTGCCTGTATTGTAACTCCTTAACATTTTCTACGTGGCGCAGTTAATACAAATTGTCATTAACTATAATTGCTTTTATTTTCATTTAAATTTTACAAATTAATTAATTATTTATATAAGTTTTTATCATTTCTATCTGACAAAATACAATTTTAGAAGCTTATTATTTCCAAAGAAAGTTTATGTAGATTATACATAAACACTTCCAAAGAAAACAATAAGCTTCTAGCATTTTATTTTATTAGACAAAAGTGATAAAATCTAATGAATTAAATAAAGAATTAATTTTTACAACTTAAATGAATAAACAGAAAATATATAGCTGATGAGTAAATGCACCAAATTTATGGCCAAAAAATTTGTTTATTAATCGATTTTACGCAATTGTATTAACAAACTGGAAGATCTGATTGCTTCTGCAGACGGCTGTGATGTTTTATGGATCGAAGAACACTGGCAGTCAGCGGATCAAATAATATAGCAAAAATGAAATAGGGTTAATCTATCTGGTCATTTCTATAGAAAAGCTGGACCTCAAGGAGGCGTCGCTATTTTCCTAAAAGATAACTTAATATCTGCTCCTCTCATTTGACTCGAACAATCTTTCCAATTATGGAAACTTTGAATGTGTCGGAATAAGACTCAAAACGATGACTACATCTCTGTGAGTACATCTCTGTTAGTAATTAGTATTTATAGGATTCCGCAATGCTCTTTTTCAGTTTTTGTAAAGCAAATGGAATTCATTCTAGAGAGTGTAACAAAAACTAATATCAAGTTTATAATTGCTGGTGATGTAAACATGAATTATTGGTTGAATATTCTTACAAGGAAGAGTTTTTAAATCTTCTTAATTCTTATTGTGTCATTGTCACTGTGAAAGAAGAATCTGGTGCCATTGTCACGAGTGTCACTACCCTCTCTAACACATGCATTGATCATGTTGTTAAACGCCACTGCTAAGTGCATAATAAAGAGAACTGCAGTTGGCAATCACGTGATTATAACATATGATTAAAAAGACATCAATTATATTACACATATATTTGTTATTATTTTTATTCATTAAATGATTAGAGATAAGAAGATGAGCGTGTTTTACCTTTCAAATACAACAAAAGATACAACAAATTGGCGACGAGGATATGATGGAATTCACAGCGTAAAGCGTAAGTACAATTTCTATACAATTGTCTAAATACCATTTACATATCCCATCTACATTACGATTACAAAATTATGGCCGAAGCAAAAGAATATAAGGACACAGTGCAAGCAAATTTTACAATATATTTTTTTAACGCTGGCAGTACAAAATGAAACCGGTGGGTAAAAAGACTAGAAGTGGCTTTCATTGTCTTTAAAGTACAAGAAGAATTTAAAGTTCCATACCTTTTGCACTGCATGGGTTCTGACACGAGCTATACTTTGTGTGATAAATTAGCACCAGAACAGCCAGAAGATAAATATTACAATGATATTGTGAAACTTTTGGATCAATACTATAATCCTGCACTATTGGAAGATGCAAAAGTATTTCGATTTCAAAGCAGGAGGCAGCAAGACGGAGAAATCATACAATAATTGGCTTGTCTTGGGCTTATGGGCACACGCCGAAAATTAAAAATCATACATTATTTGAAAGCTCTTACAACATCAAGAATAGTGATGCATATCATACCTTGGCAGCACTTTTTGTTCAGGAGTTATAGTCCTTCAAAGTGTCCCAGCATGCCTAAAAGAAATCATTAATAAAACGCTTTAAAAACGATATTTGTCACCAAAAAATGCTTTATAGTTTAACTGTGATGTATAGTCATTTGGTATAAAACATTAACTTTAAGAAATAATGTTTTATTTAATAAAAGGAATAACAGAATTTTTTCCAAAAATAATCTAAATAATTTGGTTCCGGGTATAGAAGGGGGACTATTTCCAAACCTTTTTACGAAAATAATGTTGATATAAACTATTTATATTTTCTAAGAACATTTATACTTTACAGCAATGCTAATTTTCCCATTAGAACTATCCGCGCCTGTAATTCAAATTCTAAACAATACTTCTTCAAAGAAAAGGAAATTGTTAACGCTAGGAGCAAATTATTGGTTTATCTAAAGCTGAGAAATACCTTCAATAATGTTTAATATAAAAACATATATAAAAACAAAAAACAACATTATGATGATCTATTAAACAAAATTAAAATCAAGTACTATGAACACATGTTATCAAAATCTGACAATGTCTCAACGTAATTTTCCAACTTCTGAAAAACATGCAGTTATTACTCCACTTTATAAGAACAAAGTTGACTCGCAGAGTCTTGCAGTGATCAGTATTCTTAATACCATGTCCAAGTTCCTAGAATATGTTTTTCTCAAAAGACATGAATTTTTTCATTGAGCACAATTTACTCAGCAAACAACAACATGGATTTATCAAGGGACGTAGTGTAGATACGGCAATTTTTGAATACCTAAATACCACATTAACTGTAATGGACAGCAATGAGTGTTCTCTAGAAAATGAATTAATAAGATAACGTTGTGTAATTCTAAAATAGGTTTGTGATGGTAGGAACGACAAAACCTGTAAGTAAAATAAATTTATAAGTAAATGGGGAATTTATTTCACGAAACTTGAACGCCATGTTTATTAATCTACTTGTACATATGAATTTAATACAAGTATTATTTTGATGAGGTGTTATTTTTGTGAATGTATGAATAATAATTGTTTATTTGCATATAACATTAAACAAATCATTACTAATAAAGTTAGTTGAATTTATGAATCTGTTTTATTCAAACAGCCTTGACTTAGAAAGACGATTCGTAGATGTTAGAGCTGTACAGCGCTGCTTTTAGTTTTATTACAATTTTGGATGATTCAGTCCAAGACACGACTGACAATGTTAATAATTACAACGTCTTGGCCTTTATTCTAAACAGTGTAGTGAACATGGGGATTATAATGTCATTTGGTACTGGATAAAATAAAATGGATATTAAAGTGAATAGCATTTTGCAGTAACATCCCCCAAAATAAAACGCGACAATACTGTGTCTTTATGTAACCAGCCATTATTTTAAAAACAAATAATAAATTCTGTGTTGTATACTTCATTAAGTAAAACGTAATTGAATAGTTTTACATTAGGTAAGGTTAATTTATTTCGTGGTTATAATTTGAAAGGAAGTGTCATATGTTTAACCAGCCAGAAATATTATTTTAATGTAACCAACATTATTGAAACATATGAAACCATTTGTTAATACACTCTTAGTATAATTGTGGTATTCTTCCCTCGAGTGAATATTCGAAGTTAACATTAGGGATTTAAAATGAATAGTTTAAACGAGCATTATGATTGTGAATTAAATAACACATATTTATACGTATATTTACAATTTGTATATGATTGCTTTAATATGCGAAATAGATTAATAAAAAAACGATAATGTTACATGTTCAAATATTAAGTCTTTCGACATTAAGTATTAAATATTTCGTTAATAAGTATTCAGTATGAACCTTTCGAAAATAATACAACATATATATATATATATATATATATATATATATACTTCGGAAAACAACGTCCAAAATCAGGTCGTTAAATACCCATAACTTAGCATTGACTTCTATTAGTGCAATCACTTTTGTAGATATAATAACTGTGTCGTTGACTGTATGTATGACAAAATATATTGAATTGGAATGTCTCTAATAAGCACGTAGCGTTCACATATTTGAATACTATTTAGCTATCAATATAATGATTATACAAAACTATATACATGAATGTTAATAACTAGTTTTGCAAGCAAATAGAGAATAATCCCATAATTCCACTACATAATAAACTGAAAAAGTGTAAATAACAGTGTGTACCCACGTTCAGTTTCAAATCGGACACGTGACAGTGTCAAACATAGTGCTCAGAGGGGACACACTGCGGACAAATTTTCACCCGCTGCTAGAAGTGTAGGAGACCCCGGCTCTGTTCGGAGCTCCAGAATTTTCAGAACATCTACCCTATGTAGAATAGACTTACTGAAATGTAAGTGTGTATCAACCTTTAGTTCCAATTTCTAGTTTCTTTTGGAATGCTATTAACATGTAGCGTTAAAAATAATATAATAAAAACATAACCTCAAAATATTTGTTTATATACTTATCAACACGGCGATATACAAGAAATGAACAAAAACGTCTCCGAGATTCGATCCCTAAGCATTCATCAATATTTTAATACATTCGGTCAAAATCGAAATGGTGAATGCGCCGGACCTTACTGAGTAAAAGAGGTTATTGAACCGGACAGAACTATCTGTAAACCAGAAAATTGACTTCTAAAATATAATTATATCTTTAAATAGTAAACTACACTAATATGTGTATGCGGTTTACAATATACGTGAAATATGTAATAAATGGATGAACCATAATTGCCATTATAATAACTAATTAGTAATAAATGAATTAATCTCTAGTATAATATTTATAACGAACTAGATACTATGTGAGAAGAAGATAGATGGCGCTAATTTGTATATAATCATCCTAGTTCGGCGTTCTTCTCTGACGAAGACCGATATAGGTATATTGGCTTAATGCACTCAGAAGTCCACCGAGATTCATCCTGTTGTCCTCAGGGATATCTACTAGGGGCAATTATAGATATACTACTAATTCCTGTAACTCTACATATCTACAATATTCAGTTCAAAAGTTTATAGTTTACGATATAAATGAATTTCTAGTTATATATACTGTTACAAACTTGTACAGGTAGAATTTCAATATCTATAAAAATAATATTAAACATTAAATCAGTCTTTCTCATCATTTTTAGGGATTTCACTTATTTTATTTTGTTTTAATAACTGGATACTTGTTTTTCACATTCAACGTAGTAAATAAAACTTGTTCACATTTTGGGTAACTATTTATTCTCTTACATTTAATTATATCTGTCGACGTTTCGATCTCAAATTAAAACAAACACATGTTACAGGTTAAGCTTTAGAGCGTCAGTAAGAGGAAAAGAATCCATCAAATATACAAATTTATGCTTGTTTCAGCATTTCACGTTTCTTCAAACTCCATGGTTTCTCCATTCGCCAATAGCAAAAAAGCATATAAGTACGATTCTACTTTCATAGAGAAAGGTAAGTTAAATAGACACTAAGCTTATACATACTGGTAAACCATACAAATGTTTAGAATGCGATTCTGGTTTGAGAAAAAAAAGGAAGCTTATTTAGACACAAGCTTATTCGTACTGGTAGAACATCTTACAAATGTTTCGAATGAAAGTCTCGTTTTCGACAGAAAGAAAATGTAATCATATAATCATATTCATTCTGACGAAAAACCACGTAAGTGTTCTCAGTGTGAATCTAGTTTCAGAGAGAAACTAAATTTAAATAGATACAAGCTTATTCATACTGGCGAAGAACCATAGAAATGTTTAGAATACGATTCTCGTTTCAGCTAGAAGGATAGTTTAACTAAACACAAGCTTATTCACACTTGTGGAAAACCTTACAAATGTTTAGAATGCGAGTCTAGTTTTAGACACAAAAATACTTTAAACACTAGTGGAAAATCGTACAGATATTTAGAATGTTTAGAAAAATGTTTATAAAAAAAATTATAGTTATATGGTTTTATGGTTTAAGGTTGTTTTCAGTATTTCATCGTCCATTAGTTCCTATAAATCTGATACTATATGTCACATTTATATAATATACAAGTGACCTAGTATAACTTATACGATTTAATTCTTAAAGTATTGTTTCGATTATAATTAACGAAATATGCCTATGATACCTAAATAGCAAAATATTAATTTTGAATTTATTGTAATTAATAGAAAATGAATAAAATAATTAATTTAAACTTCTCTTCTCATCCTATATAGTTGTACATTGCTTACACTGTTCAGCTTGGCTGAACAGTTTGTCTAAACTCAAATCTAACCTCAAATCAGTACATCTGCTTTTTTGCCGGTATGGTGAAAAAGTATATAAGTGTTCGAAGTGCGATTCTAGTTTCACAGAGAAAGGTAAGGTAAAACGACACAAGCTTATTCAAGCTGAGGAAAACCATACAAATGTTTAGAATGCGATGTTTTAGAACAAGACTTATTGTAAATAAACACAAGCTTATTCATCCTGGAAAAAAACCAAACAAATGTGTAGAATACGATTCTCGTTTCAGTCAGAAATGTAGTTTATATAGACCCAACCTTATTCATACTGGTGGAACATCTTACGAATGTCTAGAATGAGAGTCTAGTTTTAGCCACAAAGAAAATTTAAATATACACAATCCTATTCATACTAGCGGAAAGCCACATAAGTGTTCGCAATGCGATTTTAGTTTCAGAGACAATCGAAATTTAAATAGATACAAGCTTAATCATACTGGAGAAAAACCATACAAATGTTTAGAATGCGATTCTCGTTTCAACCAGAAAGAAAGTTTAAATAAATACAAGCTTATTCACATTTGTGGAAAACCTTACAAATGTTTAGATTGCGAGTCTAGTTTTAGACGGACAGGTACTTTAAACACACACAATCTTATTCAAGCTAGCGAAAAATCATGTAAGTGTTTGCATTGTAATTCGAGTTTCAGAGAGAAAAGTAATTTAAATAGACCCAAACTTATTCATAATGGTGGAACACCGTACAAATATTTAGAATGCTGAGAAAAATGTTTAGAAAAAAAATTACAATTATATGGTTTAATGGTATAAGGTTGTTTTGTAGTATTTCGTTTTGCATTTGTTACTATAAATCTGATTTTATATGTCAGGTTTATTTAATATACAAATGCTATTGAACTAGTATGACTTACACGATTTAATTCTTTAAGTATTGTTTTGATTATAATTGACGAAATATCTCTATGCTTGTTAAATAGCTAAATATTACTTTTGTATTTAATTTAATTAATAGACAATGTCTAAATATTATCTTCTGACTTTTCTTCTCATCTTCTATAGCTGCACGTTGTTTACACTCTTCAACTTGATTGAACAGTTTGTCTGAACTCAAATCTAACCTCAAGTCAACACTTATATGCTTTTCCGCCATTATATCTATAAATGTTTAGAATGCGATTCTAGTTTTAGAACAAAACTTACTAAATAACAACAAGCTTATTCATACTGGTAAAAAACCATACAAATGTTTAGAATGTGATTCCCGTTTCAATCAGAAATGAAGCTTACATAAACACAAGCTTATTTATACTGGTGGAACACCTTACAAATGTTTTGAATGAGAGACTACTTTTAAAGACAAAGGAAATTTAAATACACACAATCATACTGACAAAAATCACATAAGTGTTCGCAAGTGCGATTCTTGTTTCAGAGAGAAATGACATTCAAATAGATACAAGTTTACGCATACTGCAGAAAAACCATAGAAATGTTTAGAATACGATTCCCGTTTCAACCAGAAAGAAAGTATAAATAAACATAAGCTTATGCACAGTTGTGGAAAACCTTACAAATGTTTAGAATACGAGTCTGGTTTTAGATACAACGGTTAGGTACAAACGTATACAATCTTATTTATACTGGCGAAAAAACATATAAAAACATAAAGTGTTCGTACTGCGATTCTAGTTTCAGAGAGAAAAGTAATTTAAATATACACAAGCTTATACATACTGGTGGAATACCGCAATGTTTAGAATGCTTAGAAACATGTTTAGAAAAAAATAGAGTTATATGGTTTTATGGTAAAATATTGTTTTCAGTATTTCGTTGTGCATTTGTTGCTATAAATCTGATATTATATGTCAAATTTATATAATATACAAATGCAATTAAGTTATTAGTATGACTTATACGATTTAATTAAGTATTGTTTGATTATAATTGACAAAATATATCTATAATAGTTAAACAGCTAAATATTAATTATGAATTTAATGTAATTAATAGAAAATTAATAAAATATGTTCCTTGACTTTTCTTCTCATCTTCTATAGTTGGACGTTACTTACACTGTTCAACTTGATTGAACAGTGAACTTGAAACTTGATTGAACAGTTTGTCTGAACTCAAATCTAACCTTCAAGGTTATTGCTTTGATTGAAGAAAACCAACACCTTGACATCACCTTTAATTGGATATCCTTTTTGTTAAATCCTGTAGAATGCAATTGAAGTCCCGCTACATATTATGTATGTGAAACATTATAGCGATTTATATGTTCCATTCATATTGCAATATATTGTCCATCCAGTCAAATTAATGAGAATCAACGATATTACTTAGATGCTATAGGTTATATTATAGGGAGTAATATAAATGTAGTACAAGCAAGTCGGGTATTTGTTATATCATATTTGCTCCATTTTTGCTACGACAATGACTATTTTATTTTTAACAATAACTATAAGCAATAAGTCTGAAAATTTAAATAATCACTATACAATTTGTTTTAACAAGCGACACATATGTATCTACTTGGTGTAAGAGTACTATTTATCATAATGAAGCACACGATGAGATCGCCAAGTTTAATGATTTTAAATCCACTTATAGTAGAATATGACGTCATCAAATTCCTACATTCTGATTGATCCACGTCGTCACGATCCACCAATGCCATACCGTCCCATCCTTCATTTCTACTCAATTGAAAACTCCACCTCCCACCACAATTGTTAATCCAAGATGGCCGCCAAACCAATCAGCTGTTTTTTTGAGGTTGTGTTTAGAAGTATTATGCAATACTGGTTACATATTATGTAATCCAAGGCCGCCGACCCCAATGTAAACAAAAAATTATGTGTCTGAGTTCTTTGTAAACAAATAAGCAAGTGATTGAGTTGTTTGTAAACAAAAGCCCACATGGTTTAACCCAAAAACCCCGCTTGGCGCAAAAATATTTAAATTCAAATTTCTAACTGCTTTTAACGAAAACATCTGTGGGATAATCCCAAATTCCAAGACTATTAAATCCAAGATGGCCACCAATCCAATCAGCTGATAAATTGAGGTTATGTTATAATAATTTTAATCAAATATATATTAACTTCACATTCGAATACATAGCAAAATTCAAATACTCACGAAACATAGCAAAAAACATCCTTTTCGTACAGTAATAATCTCCAATTAATTATATATCGAGATAAGTTTCCAACATGGAAACTTGGTTTTTAAAAAAAAATATTTTTCACTTTCAAAATTAAATTACAATATTTGATTTGATCGAGATGATTTAGATTCCAAACTCCCTTGTATAATATACTTATTTAAACTTATTAAATCTAAAGCACTCTTAAAGCTTAAAGATCTAATTGAATTTAAAATGATATTTAATTTAATACATTATAATATAATTTGGAAATATAAATAATGTTGATTTATATTCCAAGTGAAAGTGAATTTAAAACTAAGTAAATTTACATGTTAAACCTAGTAATGTCTAAACCAGATTGAATTAATATTATATCTAACTTATAATTGAAACTTCCTGTTGCATCTGTATATACATAGTATATATGTACAAACTCTTGAAAAACAATTGCAAATGTAGAGGTAAATTCCTTAAGTAGAACGTAATTAATTTATCTCGTGAAACGAATGCATTAGATTTTATATAATAATAAAATATATTTCATTATCTTATAATATACGACTGGTTATATAACTATCACCCCCAGTAGGTAAGCGATCTTCCCAGAAGGGAACATTAAAAACCAAAAATACAAATTTTTTTATTCTCTCATATGTATACATTTATTGGATGTATACATATTATATAAACATTGTTTGCATACATATGTATACATATTATATAACCATTTATTGGCATCAAAATAAAAGATACAATTGTATACACTAATTACATATTTATAGAAACAAAATGAAAGACTAATTTAATTATATTCTCTGCCTCTCAAAAACGCGTTAGTGTTTGAGTAACTTATATACTGTCCTAATCACTTCCAGTGCCTTCTCTTCTTCTGCAAAACATAATTCAACATAATGCATCTTAAGGTATACCCTAGCACCCATTGACACAATGCTCCCAATCTTCTTTTTCCAAATCAAATATCCTGCATTTTCTCATATTTTCATCCAGTCAATACCAAGCTCTCCTCTCTACACTCCCACATCTGAACCTAGCTATCAACCTCTTATCCTCCATTATTAACACAGGCATTCCTCCTTCCACTCTTATATATCTTTTCTAAAATATACTATCATCTTCTTTCTTTCTTGCTTCTCAATGTCTTTCATTCTTTGCTCCATTTCTTCAATCACTCATAGCCCTTCATTCAACTTCTTTTTCCAAAACACTATCGACCATACAACCCTTTCATAACCTTTTTTCCCATACTTCTGACCTATACATCATTATAGTCTTTATACATACATATATCCATAACCAAATGTCTCATTTTCACAGAATCTCCAAATATGTGTTCCTAAATCATCTATCCCTTATGTGTATTAACTCATCGTCCGTGATCAATATTAGTCAATGGATCAATGTTTTTTTTTAGCAAAACATCCAAAATAGAACTTTGCCTTGTATTACAACAAAATTAAACGTAGAGTCAAGGTTAAAAAACTCGATGGTAGGTAACTTGCAACAAAAAATTAATAAAGAAATTTAATAAATAATAAACAAATAAAATTAAAAATAAAATTTTTAAAAACTAATAAAAAATAAATAATACATAAATAATAATAAAAAAATTCTTATATTTTTCATTAGTATTCATTTAATTTGACTTTCTTATTAATTATTTTAAGTTTTAATTTGTTTTTATTTATTATTGTTAAAAAAAATTTATATTTTTTTTGTTGCAAGTGAAATACTAGATCTAGTTTTCTGTAACCTCGAAAATCATAATAAATTTTTTTAAATAATAATCAATAAAAAAACTAATAAACAAAAAAAATTTAATCAATATAAAAATTAAAATAAATAAATCATAAGAAAAATTCTTTAATTTATTTTTATTAATTAAAAAGTAAGTTGAAAAAATTAATAAAAAATAAAAATAAATAGACAATAAAAAAGTTCTTTTATTGTTTCTATTATTATTTATTTTTTATTTTTTATAATTTTTTTATAAAAAATTAATTTCATAATTTTTACAATAATAATTTATTTATTTTTATTCCATAAATATTTTTTTTTAATTTTAATGTTTTTATTTCTTTGTTGCAAGTGAACTACTATCGAGCAGTTCACTTATTATTTATTTATTTTAATTCTTTAAATTATTTATTTTTTATTTTTTATTTTATAAAAAAAATATTATTTCTTTTGTTGCACGTGCACTATCATCGAGTTAAAAAAAGTAAAAAACAAAAATTAAAAAATTCATACAAAAATAAAAATAACTAAATAGTGAGAAATTTTATTTATTTTTATTAATACAAAAGTTAATAAAAAAGCATTAATAAAAAAATTATTAAAAATAAAAATAAACAAATACTTATAAAAAAATCCTTTATTGTTTTTATTATTACTTATTTATTTTTAATTTTTTTAACCCATTGCATAATGAACTTCTGTTTCTTGGAATGCATTATCTGCATTACGCAAGATACCTACCTAATCGTGCCAATTCAACATTTAAAATTGTAAAATATTTCCCCTCATTTGCTCCCCCTAATGTTTATATTCAGATCGAATGATTTACACCAATACGTGCTTTAGAGTGGTTGCAATCACAGGCTAGATGTGATCGTCTAAAATTTTCGCTTTATGAAAATATGTTAAAAAAACAAATTATTTGAAAAACGTATGGATCGGCAAAAAGTGGGGTGCTATGCTGGTGGCCCATTCGCCATTCTTCTCACTTATATGGTAGAATGTATGAAAATATTGATGAATGCTTCGGACCTAGTGGAGCAATATATGGGTCGGCAAAAAATGGGCATACCGGTGATGTCTTCTGACTCGTTGGTTGTCTATTGTGCTCTACATTCGATGGGAGATGGCGCCATTGACATAGGATTCTCATTAATTCAATTAATTAATAATCGCAATAAGCAAATCCTTACTAAATTATAAATTAAATGAGAAATTCTCTAACAATATATCTAAATTGACTAATCGAATTCATCAAAGAAATATAATATGCAATTAAATATAATCTAATATACAACCTAACCAATCAACTAATCATAATACATGAGTTAAATCAAGAAAAAAATATAAACTATCCAGCATAATCTTAAAATAAAAAAAAATAAAATACAGCAATCGGTTAAGATAAAGATCAAGTAAACACGACAACGTATATACAAGTAAACATCAAACAGATTTCGCCGAAACGAGTAAGCTTACACACATCAGACGGCATGTCGTATCAAAGCTTTGATGCTCACCGCCGGTTAGAAAACGGCAGCGGCACTCATTGATGTATAGTAAACGAGATTTTTTTACGTCTCTGATATGGGCAACAACTTTTTTTTATCATTTTAAAATAACGTTTTTACGGATGTTCTTTGTCGGTGAATATTTGTTTCACATCAAGTATTTCACCCACCATATATTCTGAATGACGGGTAAGCTTTAAAATTTCGCTTCGAGTCATATATTTGCAGTTATAAATACTAGAACAATAAACCTAACTATTTAAACATATTATTGCCTTTCTGTGTTTATCATATAAGAAACTCACTACTTTATTAAAAGAATTAAGATCAAACGAATTCCTAACCCAACCCATGCAAGAGCAAATTATGTTACAAACAGAATACAATACAAAAAGCAGTATAGTAGTTACAAACAAATTACGATGCTGCTTTGATTAGAACAATTAAGTATATTACTATCTGTAAAACCAATAACACCATGTTGAATGTAAACACACGTGATCGTCGGTCATATTTGCATATTGACGACATCAATAGCAGAGCATTTAAGTAAATAGGTAGTAAATAGAATAAATTTTACGTAAATTGAACTGAAAGAGAAGCAATCTCAAAAGTATTTTATGAACTCAGATGATGAGTTTGCAGATCCAGATATTAAATATTTAGAGTCTGAGTTAT
>WYDF02257903.1:0-19652 GCA_009867245.2 Adranes taylori
GGCTCGAAACGTTTGCTGATTTGTTGTTTTTTTCAATAAAACCTGATGTCCAATTACCGATGATTTTCATTTGATATCATTTTTATGCAACCCTTTCATCTTCATTATTCATCACATTGTTTCTGTATGTCACCACTATTCTAGACTTTCTCACCCAACACCTCGCTCATTATACGCCAAACTCCACAGATTCTGCTCGACTGAATCAATTAAACTCTTCCACAGCTGTCTGTGACTTTTTCTAGGTTCTACGAAATGTTTGTTTCTTGCGTTTTTAGCATCTTCCTCCTTTTATACTCTTTTAATGCAACTATGAACTTGCATATTTTCTTTTTACTCTATCTTATCTTATGTTTATTAACAATTCGTTTATTCCAGGGATTTCGGCTCTTTTTGCTTAATCTGCGTTGCACCGTTTTATCACTTGTTGATGTAATTCTCATGTTTACTTTATTTTTCGAAGTTTTTAGATGTTTTGCCATTTCTGCCTTGTAAATTGTTACTTGTTTCATGACTCACTTCTTGAAAGTTTTTTAATTAACCATAATAATTTTTTATATTTCTAGTAGTTATTTTCTCTTGTTCTTCTAGCTCGAACTGAATGTATCGAGGAATTTTATCATCATTCTTTAAAAATAATTTTTAAAAATAATGAAAACTGAGAAATTTGTTAAAAATTATAATAGCCTAGTCGGAAAGATGATCCGTGATATTTCAACTCTCAGTTTGAAAAGAAATGCAATTCTCAGTTTGAAAGAAATGATATTTCGAATTTATTAAAACATAATTAAACTTAGTAAAAAATAAAGATTTAAATTGACTACATCAATTGCATTTCAACCTGCGTGTTTTGCAACTGCATTTCAAAATTAGGAAAAGTGATTGATTGATGATTTGTAAATTCTAATACATTGGTGCATTAGACATGTTACTCAATATCGCCAATAAAAAAGCATTCAAGGACGTTTGGGTCTTCTATTTATTTCACTGGTCTTCAGATAATTCTATAAGTTTTCCAGATAATTCTAACTATTAATTTTTACTATAAACACTTTTAGGTTATAAAGCTTATTATAGTTGTTTAATAGTTTACATGTTTTACAAAAACAATTATCCCTTCTTTAGAACTAAATACAATAGCTTTAAAATAATATAAGAAAAAGCAAATATGACACCCATTTACCTCATTTCACTATTAATTTCTAAATTCTTCCTAAAAACATTATTTGTTGGCAATTCTTTTTTTATTTTATTTAATACTTATTTACTATATTATTAGAATGTATTTTTTTAATATCATTATAAATCCCATAATGGTGAAAACAAGATTTAAAATGAAATTTAATTATTTACATAATGCAAATTAAATAAAAGTTTTTTAATAATATGTTATATATTTATTTTTATTTTGAAATGAAACTTCAGAATTCCAACTTCAAAATATTTTGAAACTCTATTGTGTGAAATGTTATTAACGACAATAATTTGTTTCTTGTGCTATCCGGATTTCCAAGTACAAAAACTACCTTATTCAAGTTTATTTGATTTGTCCCGCCTGATTCTCATATTTTCCAGGCGCCAATAGCTCGGCTGTACATGGCCTAATTGCCGCGTGTTCGCCGCTGCCAGCGACATATCTAATTGCCGCGGCTTCGCACCGGCCAACGACATGGTCTAATTTCCGCCGCTTTACCGCGACCATTGACATACCTTGATCCAACTATGTCATTATCGCGGCCTGCGCACACGTTCTGCGGTGCCGTCTAGTGGCGAGTTACAACAAAGTGGAAAGGATAAAAAAAATATTCGTACTAAAATACCTATGTATATCAATTTTCATGGCAATCGGTTGAATGGGTAGATGTTGATGTGATGCAGCGCCATCTATTGGCGAGTTCGAACAGCATGGATAGCATAAACAAATTCTCCGTACTCAAATACCTATATATATAAATTTTCATCGTGTAGAAGTTGATGTACAGCGGCACCATATAGTAGCGATGATCGGTCAAACGGTATCGACGTCTATTAATGTCAAATATAGATATATATATATATAATTATATATATATATATATATATACCTGATTACTTTTTTGAATATCATTGTATTGGCCCCGTAATATCTAATGTATAAAATTGTTGTAGACAGGTGACCAAAAATTGTACAATAAATGAAACTAACTTTTCATTACGAACGTTTTCGATATTTATCGGTCACCTGTCTACAACAATTTTATACATTAGATATATACCTGTGCCCACAAACATCGTTTCCCGAAAAATCCCCGTGAAACGTGTTCCCGTATTCTCGTGTTCTCGCATTCCGGGGTTTAAAAACCATTCCCGCATTATTACGAATATATGATCTAAATATGGTCTGAATATGTGTTCCTGTGATCCTGTATTCCCGTATTCCTGAGTTCTCGTATTCCTGTTTTCACGCATTCATATGTTTAAAAACCATTCCCGTATTAAGACGTATATTTTCCGAGTATGTGTTCTCGTATTTTCTTGTTCCCGGATTCACGTGTTGCCATATTCCCGTGTTCGCGCATTCCTGAGTCTAAAATCTATTCCCGTGTTATGGCAAATATATAGCCTGAATATGGTCTCTGTAGGTCTAATGGTTTTTCCAAAAAATTTTGAAGCACCGGCCGACATAAAATTTTTACATATCCTGTGTTCCCGGCTTCCCGTGTAAACGTGTTCCAAGCTTCCCGTGTTCTCGTGCTGAAACGCCATGTCCGTGCAATTACGGATATATGGTTTAAATATGGATTGGTTTAAATATTCCTGTATTCCCGTGTTCCCATATTCCTGTGTTCCAAATTCCCGTGTTCAAAAACCATTGCCGTGTTATGACAAGTATCTGGTCTAAATCTAGTCTAAATATGTGTTCCTGTATTCCCGTTGTTCCCGTATTCCCGGATTTCTATATCTATAAACCATCTTCGTGTTATGACAAATATATGGTGTATATATTGTAAATAATTTGGTCGCTGGAGTTGTCGTCCTGAAAACGGTGAATTTTCTCGTTGTCCTGACAACAACAAAACGGAATTATATTTTTATTACATAGATTATTTAACTCAAAAGCACATGTTCATTTAATTACGATCTATCATTCATAATAGCATGATTTATATTTATATTTGTTCCAAAAATTTTTTAGTAGTCAGTTTTACATGTACACACAATCCCTTAGAATTATCAACTACTGAAAATTGATGGTTATGAGAGAGAATATGGTTCGCCAAATGAGATTAAATCTGAATTGTTTAACTTAATCGAGCATTGAAGCAATGTGATTCAGAAGCAGTAGCCTGGTTTATAAGACATTTTTAAATCTATGCACTAAAAATGTACCAACATAATAATTGGTACCAACTTAAATAAATTAAAAGCACTTCTGTCCTAGAACAATCGTTATTTTTTCAGTGATCGACAAAATGGAGACATAAATGGTCGTCCCTCGAACTTGAGGTAAAGAATTTTACTATCAACATTGTTAAATATATGTATTATTGAACTTTAAAATGACTGTTTAACATTGTCAATAGTTTTGCGCTTGAAAATGGTCCTATATCCCGAAAACGTTTGCTAATACTTCAAATTAATATAGATGTGAAATAAGACGACATAACGTTTTCCATTAATTTAATTGAAAATGGTCCACGACATTATCAATATCCTAATTCTAAAATTAGTTTATCATAAAATCAAATTTCTGAAGTCGAAGCAAGAATTATAAGATTCGAACAACATTTATTAGTTTTTGAAACTATTCAATAGGAATTTAAAAATATTAATGATAATTTAGGTGCCACACAGAATCTTTTAAAAACACATTTTATTATGTAAGTAGGTGCTATTTCGAAAATTGTAATGAATAGGGTATTTTAAAAATTAATTTAAAAATGAGGGCAAGGTGGATACGTGTTTCTGAGATAGGTTTAGCCGTTATCAACACCTTCTCTTATTCCACATATAGACGCAAGATTTCATTGTGTCGAACTACAAATCCGACACTTACCCGTTACGCTATGACTGCCTCGACAACTAGTTCTTAAAATTTTCCATTTCAACGTTAATTGTATGAAAGTTTGCATTAATTAAGAAGTTATATTTTGAATTAATCGTGTATACACATATGGTATAACTTTTTGTATCAGCTATGTGTTATGCATTTGGACGAAATAAAACCTTATCAAATTTATAGGAATCATTATTGTATTTATCAATGGCACAAGGGACTTTAACAATCAAAATTTGCCTCGTATGATGCTTTTTGGGGTTTTTTGTGAGAAGCATCTTGCATTGGGGCTTGCATTGGGGTTTTTTGTGAGAAGCATCGGACCATCCTAAAGATGGTCAAACTTATTTCTACAGTGATCTTAATATAAAAGGGGACTTTAACAATCAAAGCTCAACACCTTAACACTTGTGGTTCATCTCCAGTATTAGAGCACGTACTAACACGATATTTCAATGAAGAATGTAAGCAGTATTTACCTTTACGCAGTAAGACGAATTTTAAGTTTTCCATTTCAACGTTAATTGTATGTAAGTTTGTATATTAGGATGTTATATTTTGAATGATTAAAATGTTATATTCAGAAAAAAAAACCAATGCCAGTATTATATGGGGCGAACTTTGATTGTTAAAGTTCCTTGCTTCATTGATAAATATATTAATGGTTCATCTCAATTTGTTAAGGTGTTAATTCACCCAAATACATAACACAGAGCTGATACAATACATTATACCACTTGTGCCGCAAATAATTCAAAAATATAACATCTTTATATATGCAAACTTACATACAATTAACGTTGAAATGGAAAATTTTAAGAATTAGGCATTCATCGCGCAACGGTTGAGTATCGAATTCGTAGTTCGATACAATGCCATCTTGCGTCTATATTTGGAATAGAGAAGGTGTTGATAGCAACTAGTTCTATGCCAGAAACACGTGTCCACCATGCCTCAGTTTTTAAACTAATTCTTATAATATCCTTTTCATCATAATTTTCAAAATTAACACCTACTTACATAAAATTCCTCTTACTGCGTAAAGGTAAATATTACTTACATTGTTCATTAACATTTTATTATCTTTTGTCAGTAGGAAATACGTTAACTCAAGATAATATTTTGAGACAATTTTAATTCAAATGAATCAGATGCTGATTATCTCCAGTCATATTTCAATTTCTGTTAGAGGACATATTAATCTTCCGCTTCTAAAACACCCACCCATCAATTGAAAATATATTTGCTGTTTAGGGTACTTTGATACTCCTGAACATACAAAAATTTCAGTAACTAGATGTTATACTGCAAGATGACGAAGCATTAGTAATTGCTACTCTGGAGGTAGTTCCGAATAATTACGAGGTCGCTTGGAAACTCATAAAGGAACGATTCGAAAATAAACATACACCTCATTAATAAGCATTTACGAGCATTATTTAATTTGGAAAATATGAAATCGTAAAAAGGAGTAGTTGTTTCTTTAAAACATGTCAACTATAAAATAATTATTATAAAGGGCATTTTAACGTAAGGCAGTTATCAATAAATGAATTTGGAATATCAAAATGTTATTTATTCACAATGTTGATTCCGACACTGAGACAAGATTCCAATGCAATTCTAACCACAATCATTTTAATATTTGTCTAGAAGGTAAGAGGTTAAAATACAAGTATAACTCGGCCCAGAAATGCCTATAGAAACACATCAATGAAATAAATAGAAGACCCAAACTTCCTTCGATATTTTGTTTTTCGGATACATAGAGCAAAATATTTTTATGTATTTACAAATCATCAATCAATCAGTTCTCGCAATCTTTAAATCCAGTTGCAAAATACGCAGAATCAAATGTTAAATAATATGAGAAATGCATGCACCTAAAGATTGGAATCGATGAGATACTGACTTTGTGCAATTTTTAGGAACAAAACCAGGAATTGTTTAATGCTAATGTTGTTTTAAAATTGATTGTAGCATCTTTAGTAGTAAATTAGAAAAATATATAAACAAGCTATTTGTTATTAATTTGTTTATTTCCGCATAAAAATAGTATGCATCATTTATAGTATACTATATAAAAGCATGAATAGAGCATTATGTTAAACATTTGCTTTCACTTTGAAGGAATGGTTGTTGCACATATCCCTACTTAAATCCAATCACATTGCCCACATTGTTTAATACATTTATGGCATTTTCCGCATCCTTGTTGAGGTATTCCATATTCTGGTTCAGGAACTTGTTCTATTTCAACTTCGCTAAAGCTTGGCCCAGGTTTATTTATAATTATTTTCTGAGCACAATCATTGCACTGCTCATGTCCACTTGGAACTGGTCCTCGACATGTGTAGCAACCTCGCGGAGTATGTGATTGAATGTGATTGTATGTGATGTGAGGGTAAGTTGTATGCGATGGAGAAGTTGGTATTGATTTACAAATACAATGAGGTTTACGCACGATCGGAACTACTTGTGTTGGGTTAGGTGCCATATATGGATAACTTATTTGCGGATATTTTAATGCGATAGGTTTTGAGATCACTTTGTAGTGTTGTCCACACCAGGGTCTTCCAATGCAATGACCAAATGCTGTTGGTAACTATTAAAAAAACATAAACATTTATATAGCAGGAATTATTAATAATAATATATATTGAAGGAAAAAAGTTTATATATAACTTATATTGTTTAATTTGTAAAAGTTAAACTATCTTACTTCAATCAAGGCTCATAAATGACACAATCAACTTAATTTTTATTTTATTGCAAAGTTGAATTAGGTCATAATAAATTCTAAATATAACAAGAGTTGCCCCTCCCCCCCCCCACCTTTCTGATCCGTCTGTGATATTTAGAATCAAAATTGATGTCTCGATTCTATTTTTATACTTAAAATTTGAAACAATTATAACACTATTTTCAAAGCTAAATATATTTTAAAAACTTTTTGACGAATATTATGATAAAATTCTCATGACAAAATTCTCTTGAAATGAATGTGAAGAAAGTACTCATGAAAAACAATGCAACGCATATTAAGCAATAAAAACTGAAAACAGTTATATTGCTGTAATAAAATAAAATGGTAATAAGTACAAGAAAAGAGAGTTGTGGTAGCCTTAAAAGAATCCAACAGAAAACAAAGGCCAATAAAGTAAACCAAACGACTCCCTAGAAAATAGGAAACGTCACAAACAGTAGTAGAATTTTTTTATTGATTCAGCCCAACAGGGTATATGGAGCCTGGCTTGTAATAAGCTCGGTGTTGGATGGAAAGGTTTAAAAAAAGTAGAGCGATACAAATAAATGTAATGAGAGATGGGGATGTCAGCATAGTGTAAAAATGCTAGCGATGATGAAAGAAAAAGATAGGAGAGGTAGAAATGATTGGAGTATGAACAAAAAACAAGCCTTTGAGAAAATTGAATACTCCTTGGAATGGTTTAGTCCGATGAATAGGATGAGGCGCTCGTAATTCAGTATGTGATGGTGAATATAGAGGAAAGTATTTATAATATTAAGAATAAATATTCATAGGTGGAGGGAAGAATGCTCCTGTATTTATGTGTATAATGCAAAAGTATTATTGCCAGATTTAAGAGTGGAAGTATGGATTAGCAATAGAGAATAAATGAAAGCGTGAGACGGTACAGAGTGTGCGAAAAAAAGAGAAGAGGTGAAAAAGAATTAGCAACAGAATGTGAAATGATAAAGTTGACGGAGAGGGAGAAGTTAGTATAAATAGCAAAAATGTGTATCTGGATTGAGAAAAAGGACTACTTTCCTTTTCTTGATTACCTAGGAATAAATTTGTGATTTAAGAAAGATAAATAAATTGAATTGTTGTTTTGTTTATATTCTTTTAATATTTGACGTTGATTTCATTCGAAGTACGAAATATCAATCACTCAAAATACTTCACTGGCATAAAAACTTAGAAGATATCAGAATAAATTAAAATTCATTAAAAATAAAATTTATTTAATACAATTAACGCCAAATCTTTTAAACTAAAATTACAAATAAGAAGACAAAACCAAAAAACCAATCCTAACTCTTCCATTTCCTCTTCTAGAAAGAATAAGTAACCTTTGCCCTTACTTTATTTCCTTTTCTTCTCTCCTCAATAATTCTTTCAATTATCCCAATATCTCTTATTCCTTCTCACAAACACATTCTTAGATTCTCTGCCAAACTGCTTTCTTCATCATCCCGATTCAACCTCAAACCTATCCTCGTCTATCGAACCTTTCATTACATATTATAATCATAATTTCTTGAACCCTGTCGGCTCCCTTATTCTTTTCCGACCCAATTCACAACGTATTTTATTTAGCTTCTATCCATCATTCACCCTATATTTTCTTTTTTCTTTCCATTATTTTCTTTTTCGTGATAAGGCTACCTTCTGTCTCCCCTCCTAAACACACATCTACATTTATAGCAAAACCTCTTTCTATATCACTCTATTCAATTCCTATCAATCATTTATACAATTGTCTTCACATGAAACACATATCCGACACATCCTATTCTCATTTTTCATCCAGAATCTATTCCTACTTTCCTGACTTCCGTACCCTAAACCTCGCAATCAACTTTTTTTCTACCATCCTAATCTAGCCTATTATGTACTCTGGTATACAGTCCCTATTTCTATTCACTATACGTACATAATTTGTTATATACTTGTATCTCTTACTGTATGCGCTGCCTCTTCTTCTCATCCATCTCTCCTGCATTACTATATCAAACAACCTCATTTCTACATCATTCATCTCTCTTACGAATCCCACATGTTCTCAAAGCTTCTTTCATTTTATCGCCCTCTCATTTCGAATGCTCTCCCCACTCACTTATGTTTACCGTTTTCTTTCCATCTGTCCAACTTCTTTAAGGCACTGTTTTTACTAATTCTATTACTTCCATCTCCCTTTACCTTTCTTTTATATCATACTACTTTCGCTATTGCCTTATTCTAACATTTAAATTGCCAACATTGATTCCTTACTACTTCTGCTGACGTTGGTATTTCGACTCCTAATATTCTCTTAAGCATATCCACAATAACTCCCTCACTTTCAGCCCTCTCTCTAATACCCCACACTTCAGATCCATATAACAAAATATTTCACATTAAAAACATTAATCTATTATCATTAACACCTGCCAAGCTTTCTTGCTTACACACAACTTATCCTCTCCATAGCTACCCCCGATTTTTACACCACTATTTTTGCGTGCTCATTGCAAGTCCCATTATAGCTCAATATAAATGCTAAATATTTGAAAGTCTGCTTTACACTCTACTTTGTTTCCTGCCATCCAAGGAAAATATATCCTTCCTGTTATCCGTTCCCTTTTTTTGCATACTATTACTCTCGGTTTTTCTCCATTCTCTGTCCTCTTTTGCTTATAAAATTACTATCTCTGTCAGTCATCTCATTCATTTCCTTTTTCTCCCCGCCATGCGTACAATGTCATCCATGTATCCTAATGACCATATTTTTTCCTATCTCTACTCCACCAGCTTGTCTACCAATTACTTTTACTCTAATAAATATGGACATATCAACAAGGAATATATCAATCATTCCTTTATGTGGTATATACGAAATTTATTATATACTGGGTCATTTCATGTCAAATCATACAAAAAATTTCAAAATTCTGATTTCTATAAAACGTTCTGCGATTATTCTCCTTAATGATATAAATCACAATATATTTTTAGAATTTTTTTATCTAATTAGGTTTTTGTGTAATTAATTTTTAAATTTTCGAAAAATAGTCATTTTTTGGCATGCATTAACTTTTTTATTCTTGAATTACTGAAGTTCTATTAGGCCTAGAGAGATGTTTCATATTTTATTTTAAAGGGAATTTCATAAGGTTTAATATGATATGCTACACATGAACATGTTTGGTAAACGATTTTTTTAGGTTATTTTCTTTTTAATTTTAAAAAATATATATGTTTCTTGCAGTCTTATTAACTTTACATCCTACAATTTATAAGCGAGTGGGATTTCCAAGGGTTCAAGTGATATCACAAAAGTATTTTTAGATAATAATTTACTAATTTTGCACAAAAATTAAAATTTTTAGTAAATTATTATCTAAAAATACTCTATTAATACTAAGACTTAAAGCTAATAGTATTGCACAGACTATATATTTTTGTGAAAATTATTTAAATGCGCTAACTTAAAAAAATTCTATTTTTTCACTTTTTTTTTGTGTCTCCTGATCCCATGCTGGATTTAAAGCTTATATCATTGCTAGAAACATATACTGTTTTCAGAAATCTTTAAAAAACACCATCTTAAATTTTTTTTAAATTCCAACAAATAGTTTTGTCACCAAACATGTTTATGTGTAGCATATATATTATGAAATTCCCTTTAAAATAAGGTATAAAACATGTGTCTAGGTCTAATATAACTTAAGTAATAAAAGAATTAAATAGGTGATGTATGCCAAGAAATGACTATTTTTCCAAAATTTAAAAATTAATTACACCAAAACTCAATAAGATAAAAAAAAATGATAAAAAAATATATTCTCATTTATATTATTGGAGAGAATAATCCATGAAATTTTCATAAAAATTGGCATGGAATGACCATACTATATAAATTAATAATGATATTGAGATAATGAAAAATATTAATATTTAAAATTAATTAATTTTCTATGTTAGTTGACATATTTCAAGGCAATCCTTCATAAGCCCCTAGTCCCTTTCATAAATACTAAAATTTATGGTTAGAATCGTCTTTATTATTAGAGAATAAAATATAGCCTGAAGAAAACTTCTAAAAGTTTTCTTTAGGTAAAAGTTTAAATTATTTTCTTATATTATAGCCTTTCGTAATCTTAAATTTTATTTATTTCTGATCTAGGGTTGGTTGATGCCTTGGAACAAGCCAACTTATATAGATAAATAATAAAGGGACTATTTGGAATACTATTGATTTTCATTTAAAAAAATTGAATTATACTAAATATAAAATTTTTCGAAATCTGTAGATTATTTTATATGATATTATTAAAATTCCTAGTTTAAAAAAAATTGCCGATGAAATAATAAATAAAATATAAATAAATTACTTACACTTGCAAAATAGCACAAAATTGCACCGACAAAAACTGGAACTAGCTGCATAATTTTGTTTATTAATTTTTTACTACTATAAATTAATTAATCTGTAGCACAATATATTATACTCTGATATATTGAAAAGAGTGTACTTCAGAATTGAATATTGACTCTTTTTATACAATAATCAAAAAATTATATTATATTACATTAATTTGAATGTTTTAGCGCTTGTCTTTTGTTTAGCATCAGATAATAGTTAGTGGATATAATAACATTGCAAAATCTCACGTTTTTTATATTTCTTTTATTTTTCAACCAAATATTCCCAAATATTTGATTGATATTTAAACCTATTTAGTAAAAAAAATGCATATGTCTAATGATAAACAATTTCTGAGCATGTGTCAATATCACGAAATAATATGTGCGGTTTATTATCTTTATTTCATTAACGATTAGTTATCTTGCAAGGCTTTAACACATTTTCGTTCATACAATAAACATTTTTTAAAAACCCATCAAAGATTGCACACTCCTTGTAAGTTTCTTTTTCTTGTAAGTTTTTTCATCTAGTGCGACGAGGTTCTTTGGCTCTAGCGACATCTCTGGTACTGCCTTTGGCATTTCTTCGAAGATCTCGGAAGGATGTTTTTGCCCGATTGCTGTCTGTTACCTGTTTTCTTATGCCGTGGGTAGTCCAGTAGGTCTAGCTCCTCGGTAAAGCTAAACAGTCTAGCTCCTCGGTAAATTTGTTGCGGTTTATGTATTTGCATTGGCATCTTGACAGGTGCCACAATATGTCACTGCACATCTTGTTACCAGCTTTCCAATTTTTCTCTGATGCTGCCATGCGATTTATTAAGTTCTCAGCTGACATTCCTTGCCCAGGTTTATTTTTGCTTGATATCTCTGTAGCTGCCATGCCTCATAGTTGAATATTGTGTGCTCTGCAGAGTCTTGCTCTTGAACGTCTTTGCAGTGCAAGCACATTGATGTCTCGATTCTATTGTATTAATGAAGGAAAGATGAGAACAAGCCATGTCCTCTTACTATCTGCATTAAATGGTAACTTATTGGCATATGTTTGATCTCACAGGATCAGTTTGTGTGTTCAGCGTCTTTTGGTAGAGCTGTTCCATTCATTTTACAACTGATAGTGTAGTCTGTCTCTAGCCGCTCTCTGTATCAAATCTGCTCCTATTTTGGCCTTTATTGTAGAACGTGCTTCATGGATTTAAGTCCACTCTAGGACAAGAAGAATTATCGGGGGAGTCCCGGCAATCACAAAGAGAACATCATCTGAAACAGTTCTGTAGAGACTTCTTGCACCTATTAGACCTATTCATTGCACCTTGGCAAACATATTGACTGTTCATTTTGTACAGATGGCTTCAGTCCATATTGGTGCCTCGTAAAGCATAACTGATTCCATGGCGCTGAGTAGCACTTTGTGCGTTATATTTTTGGGCCTTTCGTCCACGACATCAGCTTCCTTAAGTTTGTGGCAAGAACTATCGCTTTCATAGATGACGCTTGGATATGTTCGGTAGAGGTAAAGTTTTTATCTAAAATGTGCCCTAAATATTTAATTTAAGTAGCCATCCTGATTTCGTTTCCAGCGATCAAAATGCAAAGGTGTTGCATTTTCCTTTTTCTACTAAATATAGTTGCTGTTTTCTTAGGAGCTATTTCTAGATCATTTCTCTTACGCCAGTTTACCACGATCTTAATAGAAGTTTTAATAGAAGTGTCCGGAAGATAGCACTTTCTCCCTACTTCCTTTTACTGTTGAATACCTTAGTATTCTTTGACAAAAATAATTGTCCAGAAGTTCTTAATTACGTAAGAAGGAACTTCGCGCTGCTGTAATGTTGCCATTGTTTTTTTGCCTGCTGACCGATTTGAACACATTTCGTAGTTCTAGATTCTGGTTACTTCTTGTTCCACTAAGTGCTGCTTCTACTGTTCTTGCTATTTCGTGGTAGATTTCCGTGGTAGTGCTCAATGGTAGATTTCCCTGTCCGAAGACCATATAGGTTAGGTGCTAAGGCACCGTTATCTTCTAGACAATTCTCCATTCTATCCATCACCAGATGCGTAAATACCTAGGCCATCGTATTGAGCAGGTAATTGTGATGTTCCTGATTTATCTTGGGTTTTGGCATAAAAACCAGCGTGGCTACTTTCCTTTGACTTCTGCAGCTCAGTATCCTTTGCAAGAGTGTCCAGACTTTTTTTACTGCAGTTCTTTCACCGCAAAAATTCCCGACGTATTGGTTTTATCGATGAACAATCTGCTACTAGCAGTTTTTCTTGTTTTGCTCGCTAATGATTGCTATCGAGATGTTGTCTTCTTTTATTTTCTGTATCATAAAGTGCTGAGGAAGATTGCTTCTATTGAGATTTATTTATAGAAATCTTATGGTGCTCTGTGTTGTATTGGTGATGTGGTGACATTTTGTGAGTTGTTTGATTCTCGATATGGTTATCTATTTATAGCATTCGTTGGAGAACTGGCAATTGCATCACCTCTCTGTTTGTACATTTCTGGGCTCACTGACGTAAAATCCTTGCCGGTATATCTGGCACTGTAAGACTTGTGGTTGAAATCCAGCCTTTTGTGTTACTAATAACGAAATTGATTATATAATTACCAACCGCAAGTCTATGTTTTTAAATGTGATAGTTCTCAATAACTTCAGAATTCAGAACTGGTTCAAATAAGTGATTATTAATTGGTTCAACCTAAAGTCTTGCTAAATACAAAATCCGAAATAACAAAGCTGACAGAAAAAAACAGTCATTGTGAACATCGGTAAGCTTTAAGATCAAAGTGTTGAATATGTAGAAACATTGAGTAGTGACTCAGCAAGAGTTGATATCGAAAATACCACAATAGATGAATTGAATATGAAGATAGTCGATTCCATTAAACGTTTCCTAGAAACAAATAGCCAATCAATTCAAATTAAAGAATCAAAACTTAGTGACGATACATTAAAACTCATTTCCAACAGACTACATTGATAAACGATGGCAAGAGTGACATAGTTAAATATCGAGATATCACCAAAACCATTAACAAGCAAATAAGAACAGATCTGCAAAACTATAACATGAAATTGGTCTGAAATGCTATCAAAGCCAATGGAAACATGATAGCTTTAAGATCAAAACTAATGAGAATCAAAAAACAAATTTTCTAATTGAGAGATAAGGCACTTTGAGATACAAACGCGAAAAGAAATTAGATATTAAATATCGCAAAAGAAATTAATGAAAATTTATATACATCAGTTCGGTCAAAACCTCCAAGTAAAACACCTCAAACAGGACCTGTACTTATGAACATCGGATCCGAAGGGTAACGAGTCATGTCTGGCGAAAAAGCAAAGGTTGAATTAAGCGAAATTTAAAACGAGAAAGCAACTGGTGAGGATGGTATGCCAATAGAAGCCATTAAAGAGGGTAGTGAAAATTTGTTAAATGAAGTAACAGGTTTGATGAATAAATGTCTCTAACAATTGAAAATATCAAAATCATGGGAACATTACCGGCCTATAACTCTGCTCTCACAGCTATGACGAAGATAATTACTGAACAAATTATAAAGAAACTAGACCTCTATCACCTCGCTAACCAAGCCGGATTTAGACCTGAATATGGTACGAACGATCATTTGCAGGTGGTAAGAGTTCTAAATAAGAAGTGTAAGGTATACAAGATTGGAGTCTCTGGTGTTTCAGAAAAAGTTGGATGGCTGCAAAATCTGCACCAGTGATATAAAGTGACGTCGCTGGAACTCTGAGTGACCGAGCAGCTGTCAATAAAGTTGCCATTGCTATAATGATAGCCAAAATTCGCGGAGCGGATACGGCACGTGGAAGAAGAAGATACTGAAAATAAACATAGTACTTTTCTGGAACAATTCTTACTGTAACTAAGCAATAAGAAATAAACACTTTGTTTAATTTTTCCGAGAGCACTAATTCGTTAACCTAATTTAACTGCAGCATATAAAATTTAACCTAAGGAAATTGCATAGTAGCGAATGATATACATCACGATTCAACAATTACAATAACAATCCGCCAACAACAACATGTTTAATTTGGTTACGAAAGAGATTACTTACTACTATATTGAAACGTTTAATTAAACAATTACATAATTAACGATCGTGTTATTTGTTTTTGATACTATGTAAAGTAAAATCATATTAAATTCTATATACAATGAATCGTTTAGTCAAATTTAACAATAAAGTTATTATAAAAGGATGACACAGTTTAGTTATTTCCGTATCAACTCGTAAGCAACTATAAATACTACAAAGAAAACGCCATAAATCTTTCTGATGATACGAATAATTATTATGTACTATTTAAATTGTTTAGTATATACTTTCTAACTAGTAAATGGTTTTATAAATAGCAGATAGTAGATACATAATTTCTATTATTTTTGATGAAACGTCTCACAGATACTCATCATTTTTTTTATCCACATATAACATAATGAATAACATTTAGGTTTCGTAATCATGTAAGAAGAACGCTCTATTTCTATGTAACGAAATTTTCCGGCACGAGAAATATGGGAGACTTTCAGTATATGAAATATGAGTAGTGCAGCCGTTCATGATTTTTTTTATAAATTATTTATATATGAAATTTTTAACAATTGAACCTCAAATTTCTTAATTGTCATACCATTTTGTTATATTACACATTTCTCCTATTTAAATAAACAAAAATATAACCTATTTATATTCTTTGTAATTTTTTTATTAAATTTTTACATTAAATTAAATGGAATTAACTGACCTTTTTCTTACTGTTCCGTTACACTTGTTTACTATCGAGTGCACATAGCACTAAATCAAAAGATAAAGATGTTTCTGCTGTACTTAATTTAATGGACATTGACTTTGTTTTAAGTCTTGTTATTCAATTGTTTAAACTGGATTAATTAAAAGAGCAATTAGACATGTATAGTGTGACATCTAATTATAAGAAAAATAATTGCTCAAGTGTTTTGAATGACACAATATTGAATCTTCATTTTGGTGGTAACATTTAGTTCAGGTAAAATTATTCAGATTACATACACTTATGGTTAGACTGATTACGCTGGTCGAGAAAAATAAACTTTTTTTCTTACACAAAAAGAAGAGTAATTGACCCTAGAAGTATTTTTAATACAAATCTACTTTCAGATTTTTCCTATTAGGCAAGAAATTTGTTTGAATCTCGTTTGAATTTGTTATAACTTTTGTAACTAAATTCTAGATTCATACTGAAAATGATTAACCTTCATTTTGGCTGACTTAGAAAGTGGTAATTAATGATTTTCTGGTATGCTTTGCATCTGGAACATCTCTCTTTTTGGTCCAACAATAGTCAGTCAGCATGTTTGAACTCCATTTACCTTTATACTTTTTTTCCATTGTAAAAACTTGCTGATGAGAAAGATCGTGGCTTTCAGCTCCAAGATTTTTCTCACTTAGAAAAAATCTAAGTGAGAGACTAAGAAATGCATTTTTAAGGACATTCAATAGCTTTATATGAATTTAAAAGATCAGCCATTATATCACGATAGTTTTTTGCTTTATAGTTTCCAAGAAAATTGAAATATATATTTTTGCAGTGACTGCCAAGCTGCTTTTGCTGGTGGATTTAATAGTGCATCGAACCGTTCACGTCATTAGAGATCGTATTTGTGGCCCGATAAAAAGCTCTTCTTTTAGCTTAGCATCGCTGATTTTAAGTACAAGAATCCATTAGAGCTTTTATCCAGTGCTTTGATGAAATGTTTCATCAAACCTAAATTAATATGCAATGGAGATAAATATGTTCTTTCAGGATTTACTAATGGGAAATGTGCCACATTTTTCTCCCTCGAGATAATGGATTTACGTTTAGGCCACAATTTTGTAACGTATTTCACACAAAAAACAGCAAAATTTCGTGTACCCAAGTTGCAAATCAATTACTAAAGCAATTACCTTCAAATCACCACATATATACCATTTATGTTTTTCATATTCCATTTTCTCTAATACTAGTTTTATAATTTGATACATTTCATATCATATCATATCATATCCTATCAGCGCCATACACTGTAGGTATTGATGGAAGCTTATTGCCAATGTGTAGCAACACAGCTTTAAATCTAACTTTGGAAAAGTCTATAAGCAGGCGCCATTCATCTGACCGATGTTGATACCCAAAAGTTTTCCTTACACAAGAAATATTATTACGAACCACAATTTCATTTTCTTCAGAAAAGTAGTGTTTGAAATCACTATGACGGTTACAATAACTAGTTATGCTAACATCTTTTTGGAGTAGATTCCATTCGTTGAACCTAGAAATTAGAATTTCAAATTGATGTTTAGACAGGTTGAAACCACTGATGAGCTCGTTAAGGTCTTTTTGATTTGGAAAGTAAGGCTCTGATGAATTACTAACTTTATATGTAGGATATCTATAGGATATCTTACATATGAAGTACACATGTAAGATATCATCGTCTACAACATCTTCCGTTTCATCTTCGTCAGAATCAGAACTGCTTAAAGCTATATCACCATCATATACCGGTACAGGATACTATTCACTGTGTATCCTGGGCCTCACTGCAGGTGAGAAATTTGGATAATTAACTATATCTTTGTTTTAGATGTGATTCCCTTAATCTTTGTTAAACAACAATAACAAACCCTTAAATGATCTTTCTGTCCCCTTCAAATTATAGGAGCTGCAAATGGCATATGGCATGTGTATAATTTTTCCATCCAGTCAACAATCTAACACATGAAATACAGCATATATTCAGGGCCAAGATTTTATCTAAATCACTAACTTGACACTAACTCACTAACAGATATTATGCGCATCATTTAAGCACATTATGTTCGTAGTACAAAACAAAAATACTATTTTACATCAAACACTATACAATTTGAAATGAAAATTTAGGAAAAAACGCACAAGTAATATGTATTCGTTCTAATAAGCTCACGTTCACTGCAATACTGCCGACTCTTTTGACGCAACAACGCCAGATAAAATAGGTATGCGTATGTTGGAACTAGGTAACGTCATGTTCCTCTACTCTCGGAACCTGCAGAATCATGTCTTGAGCTTCTGAGTAAAACAACCCTAGAAGTATTCTTTTAAATATAAGTTGAATAAAACCGCTAAATATAAGTTAAATGTTTCTATGGAAGGGCAAAGATAAAGTTAACGTGCAAAAGTTTCACGTGCAAGACTCTACTATTTTCCGGGGATCACTTGGGATTACTATAGGAAGGCAAACAACAACAATTTCTACACGAAAAATAATATTTCATATAAATGCATAAATATGTTACTTAATTTAATACATAACTCAATACGTAACTTAATTTAACTTATTCGAAAAACAAATATTTGGCTTATATTATTGTTTCCCCAAATTGTCCTATTATCATCTTTACTGAGACATTCCTTTACCATCTATCGCCATTTATCTCTCCTGTAGAGCATATACATACTTCTTCCTCCAATGATCCCAAATCTCCACGCAGAAACCCATGCCCTGCATATTTACTCATTCCCATTCATGCATATCTACTTCCTCTTTCACCACCTCTACATCTAAATACTTTTTATCCTCTGACACTAGGTACCTTGCCCTATCTCCTTCCGCCTTAAAATATATACTAAAACCGTGAAAGCATGCAGCCCGTCAATTGTAGGCTGAAATTGAATTTGAATTGAAATGACAGCTTGCTCGACAAGATTTAAAATATGCTGCTTGGTGAATTTGATAGACAAATGGTTCTCAACTGGTGGTACGTGTATCCCTTGGGGAAAAATCTGTATGGAGTACGCGGTTAACTACCAAAAAGTATACAAAGTTATATTGATGCATGCCAGAATTTAATTGTGACAAAAGTTTGAGTAATGATTTAAAACTGAAAACTATTAGTAAAGCAGCGAGCAAACACATCGCTCGCTACTACTGTATTTGTAGCTGTAATAAATTAGAACATAAATTAGAAATTAGAAATGTTTATATTTATTACTTTACGACGATGGATAAATGGCTCGCTTTTGGAAAGAAAAGTAGGTATGATGAAGAACAACACTTTGTGGCATCAACGTTACAAAACGGTAAGTAGGCCTATAAATGTAAGGAAAGTAAGAAATCTTCAGCTGAAAAGCAAGCAAAATATGTATAAGTGAAGAAAAGAAAGTATGATGAGGCATGTTTACGATTAGGATTTACATATACGGACATTTCACACGACCCTGCTCAACAGTGCGTAGTATGTTCGGAAATATTGTCAAAGACTCCTTGGATACTATCTCTTTTAAAACGTCATTTTGAAACGAAACACCAATCTATATATATATAAAAATCAATGTATGTTTGGGTGTATGTCTGTATGTATGTCCTTTATGCCTGACTACACCATCCATCCGATCGACATGAAACTTTAGGAATTTGTTG
>WYDF02257914.1:0-19652 GCA_009867245.2 Adranes taylori
TGGGTTAGATGAGGGCCTCTTTCGGGGTCTCTATACGGATTTGAATAGAGTCCTGTGTGTTTGAGGACTGCAGCTGGGCTTCTTGTATTTAAGGTTATGTAAGTCGATTCTACCAATGTACAGCAAACTCATGTACAGGAGCAGGCCAATCATTTTGAATAATGTACAGATATGTCCAAAAACATGTTGAAAAACTCTATCGAAAATATTGAAATGAGGTTAGCAGTAAATCCAATATGGCGGATTTGGGGAAGTCTCGATTTGACTTTTGGGCTGCAGGCGTATATATGGTGAAGCTGGGGGGCTCCTGGTCAGCGAAGCTTCTGATTAGTTAAATAGTCATAAAAGACACGCGAAAAACTTTATTATTGATCAATAAATAAATATAGAAACTAGAAATCAACATCTACACAAAGCGAATCAATTGTTAATTAATTTGAAATGTAAATTAGTGACAATGAGTTAAATTAAGAGAAAAAGTTAATTGGGAAAGTACAAATAGCATTAATGAAATAACTATAGACATAAATAAGATGATCGAAAAGAGGAAAGGTAAGAAAAGACGTGTGATTAATAGTAATGTGAAAAGCATGAAAGTGGATGAAGAGGTGATTAAATAAAAGGATGGTAAGGGAGATCTTGAGGAAGGCTAGAAGGTTGGTGGTAAGTTGGGACGATTACCTTGAAGTTAGTAAAGAGCGGAAAAAAGGAAGAAACGGCAAAAGAACGGAGAATGAGAGAAGAAGAGATAGGGGAGATAAATGGAGAAAGGGAATTATAGAGATATGTGAGAAAAAAGGGAATAGTAGGAAGAAGGAATTAAAAGTGTGAACTGAGTATAGATGAATGGGAAAGAAAGTGTAGGAATGAAGCGAGTATAAGATAAAAGTGGAGAGATGAGATGAAAATAAATAGAGGAAAAGAATTTGACACTGTGGACGAGGATATTGTACAGGAAATAACTGTGAAAGAGGTTATAAGAGAAGTAAAAAGAATAAAAAAGGGGGAGCAACTAGTCCGGATAGGATGGCTGTGGATGTATGGGAGTGTTTGACTGATTATGGTTTGGGAGCGTTAGTTAGGGGAATAAATAAGGTATGGAAGAGAGGATAGAGTGCCGGAGGAATTAAAGAAAGGAGGGATTATGCCAGTGTATAAGAGAGGGAAAGAATGGATGTTGATTGTTACAGAGGTATAGTTACAGGGGGAGAGGGAGAGAGAATGAATAATGGTTGTATGAGCAAGAAAGGTTATGTAGAATATGAGGGAGGGCTGAGGAAACGTGGAATCACTGGCTGCAAGAATGTGAGTTAATAGTTTGGAGTGAGGAAGAAAGAGAATTGGAGAATAACTGGATGTTAAGTCTGGAGAGCCATGCGAAGGAGAGACAGATAATAATGAAATTTAGGGAGAATTAAATAGAAGAAAATAAAAGAATTATAAACAAAGGCCTTCCCTTCTGTCTCTTAAACTAATCTAGATGAGAAGGAAAATACCTCTTTTGTTTTCTTTGTGTGATATATAATGGAAATTCGATTTTGATTGTTTTATTGTATATATATATATATATTTGAATATACTTCTTTTTGAATATGTAATAATTTTTGAATGCCTATAAAGGTTTAAAATGTTTTTAGTTCATTTAAAATATCTTAATATGTACTTACATTGGAACCCCTGACATCTTAGGAACAATAAAAAAAACCGCGTACTCAAGACGTAAAAATCTGCGCACTGTAATCAATTGAACGAGACGTTGAGAATTAATTGAGAGAAAAAATAAACGCAATTAAGCTCGCTACCCTCTAACTGGGTACCTGGCGTAAGTCGAGCTTACTACATCCCACTTTCACTTGTTGAAGTCCATTGAAAAAGTTTTTTCTATGTGCTCTTCTAACCACAGGACATAAATCTGAGATATTACTTCTGGGTTCTCCTGACTTCCAAACCACTATTCGCTGTAGAGTTTCCTCTTCGCTAAAACATTAAATTCTCCCTCACGTGAGTAGAAAAGGGTACAACATTCTCCCTTCCTAGTCCTCCCCTTTTTTCACTTTTACATGACCATTCTTTTTACCACTCTCTCCTTTCTCCTCTATGTTTTCCTCTCCTCTCACTCCTATAAAATTTCCCCTCTTCCCTCTGTTCAATTTTACTCATCTTCTCTTTTCTTCAATCATCCCTTTTCCTTTCTTCCTTAACATTACTACCCTCTATCTTTTATTGATCTATTATTTTATTTTAATACACTTCCACTCCACACATCCTCTTCTTTGTCCCAATGTTTCTATATCACAAGGTATTCTCAAACAAGCTGCTTACCACATAAAGTTTTGATGTTACATTCATCAGTGCGGAACGTGGTAATTTTAGAGCTTGACATTGAGGCAACCCCCCGTTGATTGTGAACTCGGCTAATAGTAAATTCGTTATAGTGTTAAGCGAGTGCTAACTTCGTTTCCTTAGTTCATTATCGCATTTGTGCTTCAATTTACTTGTATTTAAATGAAGCGACTTGAAATTGCCTCAGTCTATAGTGGAAGCAATTGTGCTCAAAAAGAAAAAATTAAAAAGCTGGCGACAGTGTTACTTCGATTATAGCGACCAAAGTTACACAAACCAGAAGTGTTTTGGTTACAGAAATGGAGAATTTATTCAGTTGATGGATAAGAAAACCTAAATCAAAACGCCATAGCCGTGAGTATCCAAATCATAATCAATAAATCGCCCAGTATATGGGATCATTTAAATTCTCAACATAAAAATCTCATAAAATCTCATCAGTTTAGAAAACGAACAAACTTGCATAGGCTTAAAATGATTGGCGAATCCAATAGTACAGAGTAGAAGTAGCTGAAAAATATCCCATGGAGTTTCGTGAAATTGTGAAAAGAGGAAATTATCCACCAACTTTAATTTTTAGTGGAGACGCGATGGAAGTCTATTGGAAACGAATCCAACACGTACATTTATTTCCTAAGAAAAGATTAATGCTTCTGGATTTAAAGCAGCCAACGATCGTCTAACTGGTCTTCTCAGAGAAAATACACCCGGTGAACTCAAATTGAAACCAATATTAATTTATCAATCAGAAAATCCTCCTGTCATGAAAGGTTATACTAAAAACCATTTACCAGTTTATTGGCGAAGTAACCGCAAGACTTGGATGACAAAAATATATTTATGGACTGGCTTAAATCTTGTTTCTGTCGCTCTTTAAGTGTTGGACAATGCGTCAGGCCATCCTCTGGAACTTGAAATTTTCTGCACTTATTTTCCAGTTGAAGTAGTATTCTTACTTCCAAATACCACTTCCGTCTTACAGCCCATAAATCAAGGCGCACTAGCAGCACTCAAGACCTATTATTTAAGGAAAAGGACACACCAACTCATCAGAAGGTAATAAAAATGCCAATTTTAGCCACTCTCGGCGGCATTAAAGGTGTTAATGTAGATGATGTTCAAACTTTGCTAAAATCATACGGCGAGCCCTGGGCAGTTAAGAGCTGCTAGAAATGGACTGCATACTATGTCCCAAGAAAATAACGACTTAATACCTGTTCTTTAACTGTCAAAATCATCCAGAAAGCCCTTTCACTTTGCGAAATTTTGCTCATTGTGACCTTCTCTGACGGTGCTATTTACTCGAAATCTATTTACTCGAATGCTGTTTCGGGAAATACCTGACAAGACTGCAGAATTTTAGTAAATATTTGATCATTTTGCAAAATCAGAAGATCAGAGATAAGATCTTAAAATATTGTAAACTGTATCGTTGGCAAATCAATCTATAAATAACTATCGCACAATCCATTATTATCTATCTGGTGAACCCATACTGATTTTTCTATACTTATTAAGAATAAATCCTCTTATGTTACTAGGGAAATTATATATTTATTTTCATATCAAGTGTCATATCAAGTTTAATTGCATCCGTGTCAATATTTATTTTAATAGAATCAATGTGAATAAATATGTCTTTTATTCAACTTGTTCATTTGTCGATCTTTTAATAAATTATTGTCTGAATAATAAATAATTAATTTGTGGAAATAGATTGTTTAAACAGATTTATTGTTTTATTTCTTTTGGTGTTTATCATTATTTGTGTTACGCAGTGATTTCATTCCTGCATACCTAAAGTCAGGAACCGGATTTGCTTCTCTAAAGCTGCTTCACAGTTTTAAATAGACAAAGGTCTTATATTTAATAAACTGAAAGTACCGTGTTTGATCATTATTACCCCATAAATAAATATTAAAGGGAAGTTGTATTTCTTTATAGCTACGCCCATCCTAGGCGGTTAATTATTGAAACAAATTGACTTGAGAGGTTTAAAAATTATTACAAGTATGTAATTAACATTCTCTATGGAAACTGATGATCATCTGGAATAGAACGAAGCAGTTTCCGAGAAGTAAAATTCAGAAATTTACTTTTTTAATGAAAATAAAGTTTTAGTTTGAAATTACATCCTATCATCGTGTTAAACATTAAAAATTAAATTGCAAACAGCATGTCTAGAAAACGATGCAATGAAGACTCTAGCTAGCTAAGGTAGGTAGAATTTATTTCACGATGTTGTTGCTTTCTTTGACGTGTAGGAATTTGTTTAAAACATCTTGAATACCCATGTCCGTTCCTTTATTTCGCTAGAAGAAAAAGAATGCTAATTGTTAAGTCGGTTAATTAATACTTGCGTTTCGTGCTAGTCAGCTAAACAACAATTAAATTTATTACAAAACCTAATTTGGAATTAACTGTTTTTCGACTAATTTCTTCGTCAGTATATAAAATACTCCTTCACTGAGCCTAGGTGTCTTTCTTTTTAAATAAAATACATATATTGAATGAGGTATTGAATGAGTGACCTAGATCATCAACAATGTTCATTAATAATATAATTAACAATAATAATAAAAAAACTTTTATTATATGTTATTTTAGATGTAAAATTTTAAATTAATTTTTCAATAAAATTATTTATTAAATAATGTAATTATTTAAATAACATAATTTTCAAAATAATAGTTATTAAATTATATAAAAAAAATTTAAGCCCTTGTCAATACCATATAAATAACAATTATATAACTAATATTCATAAAGCATATAAAAATAAACATCATAACAATTAGGAATGAGAAAGACAGTTCTTTGTGCTGAGCAGTTCTTTTGAGAACCCTGAAAATTTTTTCACTGTGAAAAAAAACGTTCTGTTACGAATGCGAGTTACGAATATAAACTTACTATGGTAATAGCTTAGAAGTACAGTGTTTAAAAAAATGTCCACATTTTTAATGGGATTTGAAAGCATACTGTACACGTACTGCGTACAGAAAGCGTACTGTATGATACCGTATAAGTATGGGTACAGAAAGTACATTTGATTGGCTTTACATTAATCATGGCAATACCGATTAGAAAAAGTAGGTAAGAGGTGAATACAATAGATGAATGTAATTTACCATAAGAAGGGGTAAAGTAGTAAGATATCGATCGAATTCCTGGTAGGAAACTAGCTACTGAAAGGAGGTAATAAAGTACACACAGCTTTCACGTGAGAGAACAGTCTATAATAAGAAATTTTAAGGTGTAAGGTGAATCCTCGCAAGTCAGTATCTTGATCCGACCGTGCACGCGCCGATCTTGTCCCGACTCGTCGGTGACTCACCACCCGTCACGCAATTCTTGTTTACTTGCTATTGTCACTTATCCGCTTTAGTGCTCCGTTATCTCCCGTATCGTTTCTGTCGTTGCACGTGTTTTTTGTACTGTAGATACTGTACAGTTTTTAGTTCTTACTGTTCGTTGGTTTTACGACAGTGTTCTTCTGTGTTCGCAGTATTTGTTTTACATTGTGTGTACAGTTGTCCGAGTTTTTTAAACATGTCAGGAGTGAAACGTAAACATATTACTCTTTCATTAAATGAAAAATTAGCAGTGCGACTAAGACTGGACAATGAGGAATCACCCCAAAAATTTCCAAGGAATCTACCCCTGCCATTTGAAAAAATAATGAAGCTTCCTTGCGCCATTTTGCGCAGAACTGACCCTCGTTATTTCAACTTATTCTGTTGGCTTAGTAGTTGTAGGTTACATCTGAAGATTTTGGGAAATAATGTGTCTATTGAGAACTATTTATAATATTATACAGCAGAACCCCTTATATCCAACCTCGGCATATCCCAATCCTCGGCATATACGACCATGTGTTCTCTGACTGTCCGCCGCTATACATTTATCTACACATCGTTCGCGCGAGTGTGTCCCGACATGAAAAGTAACTCTTAACAGCATAAACCATTTCTCTTCTGATCGTGATAGTGTTTATAGGTTAAATACAATGCAGTACTTCAGTGCATATAAAGGGAAGTGTTACGCCTACAATATTTAACTAAAATGGCCACTCCAAAACTTAAGCGTGTTTATGTTTCTGTCATGCAAAAATTAGAGGTACTACAGCGTTTGGACCAAGGTGAGTCAGTAATTAAGTTAGCATCTGAGTTCGGAGTAGGAGTAACGACAACAAAAGATTGGGAAAAAATTGTAAGGCTCTGGGAGCGTAGTCACTAACTGTTGAGACAGATAATGCTTTGAAAAATAGAAAAATGTTAAAAAACCGAATCTTGAACTTTTGGACGATGCGCTATGGGTTTGGTTTGGCCAGGAAAGGCGTACAGGAACACTATTATTAGGTCCTATTATTAAGGAAAAGGCGATAAAATTACATGTAAAGTTGGGGGTGGGGGTGATAAAAATAAATTTCATGTAAGCACAGGGGCTTCACCGATGGAAGTTGCGCCATGGAATATCAAGTGGCAAGTTATCATTGCGGGGGAGAAACTATCAGCTGATGATGATGCTGATAAAGATTTTATAACAAAATTTGAAAAGTTAGTTAAAGATCAAAAACTCGTATCGGATCAAGTCTACAATAAAGATGAAGCGGGGTTAAATTATAAAATGCTTCCTAAATCAACGCTTGCCGCCAAAAATGAAACAGTGTTAGCCACAAAGCTAGCTAAGGAAAGACTAACAATTGCAGCTTGCAGAAATGACAACGTTAGCTTAAAATGCCATTGTTAGAACAGGAAAACCAAAAAAAAAAAAACCAAGAGCCTTCAAAAATTTTAACATGACAACACTCCCGGTTTATTATCGGAGTCAATCATCTGCCATAAATGGTTAGAGTCCATGTTATTTCAAACATGGTTTTTTGACGAATTTGTACCGGCAGTGAAAAAGGACATAAAACTGAAAAATTTACCTGCTCGTGATGTCCTCCTATTAGATAACGCCCCAAGCCACCCTTGTGAAAATGTTCTCAAAAAAGGCATCATTAAAGTTGCAGAAGAGATATAGGAGAAAATATGTTAGGTCCTTGCTTGAAAAAACCGATGAAGGATGTTCTCTTTTTGATGCAATAAAAGATGCAATCTACACCATCGCCGCAGCATGGGACGAACTCAATGAATCTACTCTCCAAAAAGCGTGAAAAAGTATTTGGCTATCTATGGATGAAACTAATGACACTTGCTAGACAACAACCAATTCTCGCACAGGAGATGGAGTGACATCGAGACTAGCGACAGCGGCGGCTACGCAAGTGGAACCAGTAGCAGTTGAGACAGATGTAGTAGAAACCTACAAAATCTACAGACGTTTCAGTGGAAGCTGACGGTTCTGAGGCAGCCAGTGGAGAGCTCACTGATGACCAAATTATTTCGGTTTTGCAATACACCGCTACAGTTGATGATGAAAATTACATAGATGAAGAAGTCAGTGACACGTCAGTGAGTCATTCGCCAGCATATATTCGCTGTAGTAAATGTTTATGAAAAAGGTTTCTTCGGATGCTCTATTCTCGTTTAGTTATGAGTTCGTTCTCATTTAGCTACCTATGTGCATTTTTTTACATAAATGTTTTTAATAGTTTAGTTTTTAAGATTTTTAAAGGCAATTTATTCGTTTTTACGATCACCGAGAGTTCGAACAAAAACTTCAACGGTTCATATAATTTCTAGGAATTTTGTTAAGCACAGCGGCTAGAGCTTTTGTTTCAGAGAATTTTCAGTAAGCCCGAACATCGGCTTACCTTAATGATTTCAACGGTCCTAGCAGTCAACTCATTTGTTTTGATCGCACCGCCAAAATTCGAATATGAAAGGCTAACCCAGTCGTAATTTTGAATTGGGATCTTCGTTGCTGCAGCAAGCATTATGGCGCATCTCGATGTCATAATTTTCAATTACAATGATCAGATCTATCTTATGACCAGCGAATGATTACCGCAGGCTTAAGAATTGTTTGGTCAAAGTAGCGCCGTTGTCAATATATACGGCGCTACTTTGACAGTTATATATTGTCACACCTTGTATGGGCTAGTGACTGGGGGTTTAACTCAAAGGTATAACAGCATTTAATCTTTTGGTTGTACTTAGGAAATAATTAAAGATTCAATCTAAGTTAAATAAATTTAATGAAACGTTAGTTGGTTTACAATACATTATTTTAATTACTTATTTGACGGGTAAAATGTATAGTGGCAAGTTATTCAAATTTAAGTATTCATTCTAGTAACAGTATTTGACAACCCTTCAACTTAATGAATAGTAATTAAAGCTAGACAAAGTTAAAGTAAATTTGCAACAAAATAAATGCTTATTTTAATAGATGGAATTTAGATCTTTCGATCGACACTTACACAGTTATTTAAATATAATAATTAATAAAAAGATCTCACATTCTTATATCGTCCGAATAACTTCTAAAATAATATAATATTTAACGCAAACTAAACTGCTTTACTTCTAATCTTTAATTGAGAGCGCTGGAACTAAAACTGCTCCTTATATTGATTCTCTCAGGAATTCCTTTTCCCGAGCCCTCCCCCAAACTAGTAGCTTGACATTGGAAAATGACTTACAAAGGAATGCGGCCACTTTCCGTTTTAGTCGGCGCGTGTGGGTTTACTTACCAAATGATATATTTTTCTCGTACATAAATTTGAGAGTTTAAAGTATTAAGGTTGCCAGGCAATTACGCCAGCTTTATATAATACGGTTTCCAACTAGCTGCGATTAGCTTTGTATTTTAATTTATCTTTAGCATTTTGATACGCGGCAATATCGTCATTAAATATTTACAATCGAAATCTAAGTATCAAGCTAAGTATTATATGACGTGCGCTTAACATTTTTCCAATTTTCTTTAACGTCATTCCGGTTCGTTGATCCCTACAACAGCTCCAGGCGACGTTCCGTTATCACCAACTCCGGGAAAAGGATGTCTATTCTCCGGGAAAACGATGCAGGATAGTATATTCAAATATTGACGGGCCGCAAGAGATGTTTCGTCCATAACCACCCTCATAATCGAAGAACAATTCTATAATCTTTTACTTTTACTTTTTCTTATGGGATGGAATGGATCGACTTAACGATCTTTTGAATTATAATTAGCTTCAATAAAAAATGTCAATCAATTAAAATCGCGAATAGAGTTTCTATACATACAGTGACTCACAAAAGTGTTCATACAGAAATAAAAAATAAAGATGTATAGAAACTGATTATCTTTCATCTTTTATAACAGACTCATTAATAAATGTAATCTTATCAACACAGAAAAAAATAATTGAAAAACACAGAAGTCTTCATACATTAATTAAGACACATTTTAGAGATATAAAAATAACTTCAAAATAATTTAATATTTTGTGGGATCTCCATTACCATTTGTAACTGCCTGTAATCGTCTAGGTATAGACAAAACTAAATTCTCTGTAACTGCTGCTGGAATTATAGACCATGCCCTTTCCAAAGCTGTTCTAAAGCTGCGTACTGTGTATCTCTTATAGTGGAACTCGTATGTGTCCGTCCAATTTTTCCCAGATATGTTCAATTGGGTCCAAATCTGGTGACTGAGGAGGATGATCAAGGGTTTCGGGGACTTTAAAAAGTATTGTAACGAAGTTACATATAGAGTAAGATAGAAATGAAAATAATTCGGGACAGTCTCTATAAAATAACGTTCCGCGTATAGAAATATTGTCCGTATGTATTATTGTGTGTAAGAAATAAATAAATACCGATAGGATACCTTTTTGCTATTCTATTATTAACATAAAGATGTAATAAACGCTTGTTACGGTAAGAAAATTAATTAGGGAAATAAATTACTGTAATTATTAAATATATTTTTCCGTTGTATGTAAAATTTAAAGATTATTTAAAAACGCATTTTATAATGATCACGTATCAATTATTTTGTAAACAAATATAATAATAAGTTTCGGCAGCTCTGCGTTATAAATGAGTTAAGTGGCGATTTCTGGTGCATATATTCTGGAGCATATGTGTGAGAGAGAGAGAGATAGTTAGTGCCGATCGTACGTAAAGCTAAATGTTACGAATGATGCATTAAAGCAAAGATAACTAACTGTCGCCGCCGCTCTTAATAAACACACAGATAGATTGTATATTATATCTTCTAACTCCTGATTCCCGTGTATTAGGTTTTGTTAATAATATTGTAAGTTATTTCTGTTTTAACTCTCGCGAATACACTCATTTCTATGGATACCCGTAGCGGGTCACAACGTGACATGTGTCGACTTTCACACGTTCAGTGGCAAGCAGCTAGAGATACACGTGGCCCTTGACCTATAAACAGACGCGCTTTACGCCTTTAGAGAGTTAGTTTCCGATTTATTTTCGAACAATTAAATACAAAATTTTGAAAATATATCCGACATCAACTAACAGCAGACCGATGAAGCAGTGCAGCGACGCGAGTTAAAACGTAAGCTAGGTGAGCAACTTTGTATAGTATATATTATTTAGTATATGGCAAGTGTGTTTGAATAGCTTTACACCTTTCCGTCTTCTTAATTCCTGCTCACGTGTAGTAGCGTCGACGGGTGCGCTACATAGTAATACCTTTCCGCACATTACGCTTAAGTGTATAATATTAGCATGTGCTGGTCTCGCACACCTGACCATACTAACACCAACGCATTACTTATTTTACGGTGGTAGTTCCGATGGGGTGTTCGTTTCTGGTTTTGCTGGTATTAGTCACATGTTAACACCAACGAACTAAGTTGATAAAGTTCCTTACCGCCTGCATAGAGTGTATAATTGTGGTTTATATCGGTGTTGTGCACGGGCAACGTCGGCAGGCTCCGAGGCGTTGTTTAAGTGTATAGCTTAGATATACGCTAGAAGTAGTCACCCGTCACCATCATTGTATTATGGGGTGCTGTGACAATTCCTTGCATCTCTGCACTTGAGGCTTTGGTTTTGACTTACATTGGTGATAGGCCCTCGGTAGCACGTCAGCGTATTACGGGACGTTATATGGGTGTTCACTCCGGTTTATGCTAATATTAACTACTCCGTGTCAGTAACATCGAGTTACGAGATGTTACACTATTTTAGCGTGTTCCGGATTTCCCATTATACCTTCCGTTTGTACCAAGAAAGTTAGATTTACCTTTACCTTCCGCCATATGTGTGAATTCACGTGCATGCTTCCATATTGATAACGCATTAGTATTGTTTGATTATTTTATCACCGTATTGTTAGGTTGCACCGTTGTAATATCATAAGCGCCGTTTTTTATTAATTATTGTTGTGATAACATTTATACCGCCGCTTGCTTAACTTGCTTTGTTTATTATTATTGCGACGTTGCTTTGATTTAATATTCGTAATTAGGCATTTGTTCATTTGTTTATTATTGATATAGTTATTGTGCATTAAAATCTTACTTTCTCTGTTTTGTCTAAAGAATAATAGACAGTTTTATTAAAACTGTAATGGTGTTTTCCACATTAGTGGATAAGTTTATTGTAGCTACCCGCAAGATCTAGGACACCTGGTTTCCTTGCCAACTGCAGCTATCTAAGCACTCAGAGAGCCTCTGAGGACCAGAAGAACAATATGTGTTCGGAAATGCGGTCTCACTTCAAAATGACCTGGCGCCCGAGGACGTTTTTCCGAAGGCCCTTCAGTCTGGAACACTTTGCGCCATTTGTGACGGTAGCTTCCGTTAGCGTATTAAATAAATTACGAGAGGTCGTCATATAGATTTGGCGTCCACACAGGGGCATCGGTGGTCCGCTGTTAATCTAGCACTGTCATAGTACGACGACACTACGCTGTGGTTGTTGTGGTCGTTATAGTATCCACTGCTTCACGTTGTGGCCAGTGTGCTTAGGGTCATTGTCTTGTTTCAATATCCAACGTCTGCAAAGATCTATGCGATCAACACTGGGTAACAAGTCAGCACGCAATATTTCAATATATTTTATCTGATTCAGAATACCCTCAATATAGTGTTAAAATTCCTAGTCTAGCCGCCGCCATCGAATCTCAAACCACGATAGTGCCGGCTCCATGCTTCACTGTGCAGTGTTGTCGTCCATCACACCCATAAATATTGAACCTACTTTCATCAGTAAACAACACCTTTTTTCAAAAATGTGCAATTTTGTTTTTATACTTCAAACCATAAGTTGAACGTTTTTGTTGATTCACTTCTAAAATTAAAGGCAATCTTCTAGGCCAGTGGTCGCCAAACTTATGAAGCTTCTGAGCTACCGTACCGTTTTAAAATCCTACTGTGAGCTACCAACCAAAAGAACTACTAATTTAAAAAAAATGTGTTGCATATAAACTTACATAAAAATGAAAATCAATTTTAATTACACTGTAACAAAAAGAAATTGAAATTGAATTGTACATAAGGAAGAAACTGAAGTGTAGTTAGTAATAAATAACAAATTGTAAGGATTGATTTTTTTAACTTTAATGAGAAGGATATGGAACTCTTTTTTGTCATCAACAAGTTTTTTAATTTTTGGAGACTAGGTAGTGGCTGCCATTCGAACATAGTTGTCCAAGTGTTCATCAGTGAGCCTGCTTCTGCACTTATGTTTAATAAATTTCATACTGGAAAAAGTAACCTCACACATATATGTAGAGCTGAACATTGTCTTCACTTTGAGCCCAACGCGGACAAAAATTGGTATTTTTCTTTAGGAACAAGAGGCCAAATATTTTCAATGTATAGAAAGTGATTTTACAGATAAATCATTTTGAAAATCAATCAGTTCCAACTCCACTGCAGCATTCTCTTCTTGAAAATCAAAATCCTCCATGAAATAAATAGAGAACTCTTCAGCATCAATCTCGATAAAAGGCGATTTGACAAACAATTGAAATCCATTTAAAATCTTGGAAGCGTTTCTTGTATTCACTTCTAAAATCTGAATTAATCTCCATGTATTGTTTGTTGTTGCTAGGAGGCGTTGAAGACCTTTGCTTGGCAAGGGTTTGTTTCAAACAGGCAAACTGCTTGTATTCACCTTGGATGATATTTCTTCCCATGGTTCTAGTTTTTTTTGAGAATAAAGCAACATCTGAAATTGTTCCGCCAATGTTTTTACCTTGAAGCTGCAAGTTTAGGGCATTTAACTCTTCGGTGATATCTGCGAGGAAAGCAAAACACTGCAGTCAAACCGGATCTTCTAGTTCACGGAAGGAGTCGCCTTGTTCTTTAAAAAAATTTCTATAAAGACAGGAAGCAACTCGTGAAAACGTTGTAAAACTCTGCCTCTACTCAGCCAACGAACTTCCGTATAAAACAGTAGATCACCATAGGGGCAATCTACTTCATCAGTCAGGACACTGAAGAAACGTCTCTGAATTGCATGTGCTCTAACTTTGTTCACAATTTTAATGACTGTTTTCATTACATTGTTCATACTTAAAAACTTTCCACATAGTGACTACTGGTGTATTACACAATGGTTAGACAGAAATTTTGGAAAGCTCTTGTCTTTACGACACAAGGTTATGAATACCTTCTCTATACCTACCATCGCTGGAGCTCCATCTGTTGCTAAGCCCGCCAACTTATTTATAGGAATATTTTCAGAGTTGATAAGATCTTTAATTGTTAAAAAATTGTCTTGTCCTGTAATGCGTCTTGTATGAACTGTATCAGTCGATTCGTCAAGTTGCAGGGAGAAATAGCTGCAGCGATCAAAGTTAGTTTTAAGTTGTGAGGTAACGTCAGAACTCATATCCTCAACCCTTCTCATTAGCGTATTTGCAGAAAGCTGTACAGATTTAATAGCAGACATTATCTCAGTTTTATTTTTGAAAATATCATATAATGCATCTGCAGCTTCTAAAAATGCTGTTTTGATTATTTCACCGTCTTCGCATGGTTTCTCATTCTGTGCAGTAATATTTGAAACTCGGAATGACGCCTCAGTTGTTGTTTTATTGCTGTTAAATGGTCGTAAAAAGTTGATTGTTGAGCATTAAGGTTAGATTTTAGCTGCCTTATCTTGTCTTTCCTTAGAGCAGAATTCAGTGGGAAATCCTTTTCACTCTCTGCGTGAACGGTTTTGAAGTGAAGTTCGACGTTACCTTTCTTCCCAACTAATACACTTGCATGACAGAGTAAACACATACATTTGCCCTTTACCTGGGTAAAGAAGTAATCGGTTTCCTATTCCGGATGAAAGTGATAAGAGTTTAGCATTTTGCTTGAACACGCCATCATTAGAACAAACCTAGCTTAATACCAATGCGTAAATCAGACTATCCAAGTTAGTAAATGGGTAATACAGATGAAAAACATAACGTCACGCGCATACGCGTAAATTAGACTGACAATGGTAGTTGCGCGGGAGAAATAAGCAATCGTCAGCGCCCGCTGTCGTCAGTGTCAGCTCACTAAAGGAATCAAGGTTACCAACCGGAGCGTTATCGAAAATGTCCCCGCGAACTACTAGTGGACGGTTTGGCGACCTCTGTTCTAGGCGTTCATCCATTATAACCATTACTTCTTAATATTCTGCGCACATTTTCAGCATGTACTATTTTATTAGTAGCCATCTCACACGCTAAAATCGGAGCGCTTTTTTTTGGGATTTTTTTACTTTTACTTTATTAACAAACGATTATCACGGTTACTTAATATTTTCGGTCTTCCGGATCTGGGTTTGTTACTAATATTACAAGATTCTCTATACTCTCTGAAGACCAACTGTACTTTAGCTCTGCACTTTCTTACAGTTTAAGCGATTTCATCATAAGACTTTCCATCTTCCCGGAGTTTAACTATTAAGTTTCGTATTTCAAAACTTGGTTCTCTTCTTTTTTTATTCATAATCAACATTCATAATCAAAATCAATATATAAGTGCAGTATAATTAAAGCAATCACTTTTTCCTACCTCGGAACCTCATGCAAGAGCATTTTGTTACAAAAATAAATAAGAAAAGCGGCATGACGGCTATGTAAATAAAATAATATAAGAACCACGATCCTGCTTTAATATAAAAATTCTGTAACATAGTCTCGCGCAATTAAAGAAAAATCTAGCCTCTAAAATTATAATTTATATTAATGTACATATAAAGATTGAATTATGAAGATTTATCGCTTTATAATTAAATAAAATGAGAACATGTCTCCACCTAGCATAATAAAGCGTAATTATAATAACGAACCAGTTTTCTTAATTATTCAAATTCGTTTTACGCATCATCAATGCTTTAATCAAATTATCAGTATGCTGATCTAATCGGCTAATATTTTTTCTAATCTAAAAACGTTCAAAGAAACATTTAAAAACCTATTAATCGATTATGTATCACGAGTTTGTATCAAAATACTTCTTTAAATAATTATGGACGCGCCTAAATACTACAAAAAAAAAATGTATCTTGCTCAGGAAGAACTTATTTATATCTTGTTTTTTTCTTCTTCTGTGTTAAATGGCTTCAAGCTAAATCGGATATTAAAATAATGTTATAAAACGATGTGGAACGGATTCATCGCATGCAAACTACTAAAACTATTCTATCAATCTTCTTTCATAAATATTTCGTCAATATTTTATCCGATCGGAATAAGACGAATGCTGATTTATTATACTAAGTAAATGGAATCACTTTTATGAACAGTTTCTTTAAAATATCATTTTGCATTTGAAATCCTAACAGACTTCGTTCAGAGTACAATACAAACGTTCAAATTTAACAACTTTAAAGCTCCCTAGAAAATTGGTTATTAATTTTTTTTGTGGTAAACTTTATCTTTGCCGGTTTCTGCGGTCATGAATGGTGCGCATGAATCACTCAGGGAAATGGGATTCCCCTGATGAACGACTAAGTTTTACTGCTTCTGTAAGTGGCTCTATGTATGATGACCTTGAATAAAGCTGTCCTTGAAGAGAAAATGGTGATTCCTAAATCCACTAAAAATGAGAGGTTATTCCGCATCTTCTTTTATACTCTACACTGCTTTCACAAACAAGACTCCAAATGTAATCTCCTCATAGCTGCATCATACTGTCCTTGATATCGGTTTTCAATTTCCATCATTGCCTGATGAAATTATTCACCATGTTCTTCTGAATAGGTGCCCATATTTTCCTTGAAGTTCTCTAAATGCGAATGTAGAAAACGAAGTTTTAACGACATTCGGCAACCCATTCTTTGGTCATTTTTAATTAGGTTGCATACTAGCTGCTTGTAGTTATCTTCTTTTTGGTTACCTAAAAAAACCTGGAACGACTGCAATAAAACTGTCCCAAGCCTTGTTTTTCTGCACAAGTGAACAATGTTGGAAATATTTCGTTCCCCATTAGTTTTCCCATTTGCAGACCAACAAAAATACCATCTCGTATTTTTGTTTCGAACAATTTTGGGAAAAAATCTTGAAATCTGCTGATTCAGGATCCATAGCTTTAACAAACTGTTTCGTCAAGCCAAGCTTTACGTGCAGCGGAGGCATTAATACTTTCGCAGGACCAACTAGCAGCTCCCATTTTACGTTACTTGTAAACGACATTAAATTCGTTTTTCAGCGGCCAGTCACGTTGAATGTAATGTTGTTTGTCTGTCCTACTAGCCCAAAGGCACAGATAGCAGGGATGTTTTGTATAACCGCCTTGAAGACCCATCAGGAATGCAATCAAATTTTAAAATCTCCTATCACTTCCCATTGATGAGTTTCATACTGGAAAACATTTAACAGAGTTTTAACATTTTCATACTGCTCTTTTAGGTGAATAGAGTGTGGTAACGGTAGAGACGGGAACTCATTGCCGTTCAGTAGGCGTGATGTAGGCCTGCATTCAGACTTCTGTTCGAGTTGGCAATAAAAAGGTTGAAACTCGCCATGCATGAGGTTGAAACTGCAGACCTATTTCATCGAAAAAACCTGGGACGTCATAACAACAACAGAGTTGATCTTGCAAAGTGAGGAATTCAGAAAACTTTACATGACGTTTTCACTGAACTGACACTAGGATCTAACAAATTCCATTCCTGAAATCTCGATGCTAGAAGTTCTGCGTTTGATTTGCCAAGACCTACGTCTTTTATTAGATCGTTGAGTACGTTTTGATTCAGAAATGTCTTCGCTCATCAGTGTTATAGCTTGCATCATGGCCTGATTTAGGTGTTGCAGTTTGGGAACTTGAGCTTCTTGATGTGGATTGCGAACTTTTTCCTATGTGTGAGGAAGGTGGTGGGATAGGCAAAATAGAATCATGTGGGACCGGAGCTGTGGATAAGTGCAGATTCGGCAACAAAAACATATTTTGACATTCTATAGCGGAATAGGTTCCATAAGGCAAATGTAACAATCGTCAATGTGATTCAGTGGCTCCCGCCATATTCTTGGACGAACAAACTGCATACAAACTGCAACCAACTAAATTTCTTCTGCATTTATCGCACGAGTAGTGCGGAATCCACGATTTGTTTTAATAGCGCACAGGTATGTTGACGTAAGCCTTGTACGCATCATACAAAACGTAATTGGAATCCAAAAAGTAGTTCTGGCTCGAGTGGACAAAAAGATACCGCAGATTTAACAATAGGAGTCGGATGAATGCTTGCACGAATGTGAACTTCTCAAATCCATTTTTACACTCGAAAACGGTAATGTTCAAAAACCGCCATTTAACTTGACAAAAAGCACGTAACCAACACGTACACTAACTCGCATAAGAACACATACACTTGATGAAATAAAGAAATACTTGTCTCAGACCGCGCGCCGGGCGCATAAATACTCAAACGATAGGTACAAGAACATTCGAGGAGTTCTCCGAGCGCAGCACGCACTGGAAGTTTCTAGTCGCGGCACTGCGTTTGCACGAGCACTTGCCTACACTCGCGACACATTGAAGTATCGCAGCGCAGCTAAATTGTACGAAAGTTCTAAAATCTTCGACTCAGCGCAGCACTACTTTTTGCAACAGAACATATATGCAAAAGGCTGACTGTCGAAATCTTGATATTTTTAAGAATGTTAATGAGTTCGGTACTTATAGCATAAATACATGTATGCCCCCCAACACTTTGGAGTTTTTATCATCCAACAATTTACACGTAGGGTCAAGTGGTAGCTCAAAACAAATGCGAAGCACTGATTTAACAATATAAAATCCAAAATGACGCAACTTGATGCAGGATGCGCAAATAAGTTGGTTTGAACTTAGAATGGGTCTTTATAAAGGCGTCCACGTATAAATTGTAAAATATTGTACATTTTAGAAAACATGTTTAAAGCAATAAAATGGAAGTTAGAAAAAATGACTGGAAACCCTAAGATATCGCTTTTAGAGACACATTTTACGGTTTTTCAATTCGTGTTGTTTTTTTTTTCGCGAAGAAATTGACGAATTTCAGAGGGAAAACGGAAAATTGTTTCTATTGTTTGGACTTTCCCCCTTGTAAATTAAATGTTACTTGGGCATTATCTTATTTATTTCCACTATGCTGCATTAAACTTAACATTTATGTAATTCAAGTAAACCTTAATGAGAATTTGTCTTAGTATTTACCAAAATATGTCAACCCCTTATAACTGTATTTATATGTAAAAATAAATAACTTACTGAACAATGCAGTGTTTTAAAATCTTGATGCCTTTTACGTGAAGTGTATTTATTTAATTCATGAGCCGAATTTATTCTACAACCCTCAAGTAATATTCTACCAGATTTTGAGTACGCCCTCTTAACATTTGCTCCCTGATTCCGGTAGAATCGAGCTAGCTCAATTCCATGTCACAATAATCAAACATGACATATATGGTGAAGCGCCGGGTTTTGGTGTCACGCTGATTTTTTTACTTGTGAAAAACTGGACAAATAATTTGCATTAAATCTTGTCTTAAGAATAATATAAAATGCAGCGCAGTGCTGGGCATGTTAAATGTTGCTTTCTTGACTGTTTCTTTGACTTTCCTACTAAGGGCATTGGTGTTATCAGCCTTTCCCATCAATGCAATGTCATCAGCAAAAGTAACTATGCGTGTTGTATGCGATTTGAGTATTTTGTTTTAAATAACCCATCATAAATGAAGATCCATAGAATAGGAGCAAATACGGAACCATGGGGAACATCACAAGTTATTGACAACTTCTTCATTTCTACACCTTCCACATGTTGATAACTAGAGATTATTGCTTGTAGGTATTTTGGAGTACCTTTATTCTTCTTCTTCTTATTGCGCCGTCTCCCTTCAAAGGTTGGCGATCCAACTGGCAATAATTACTCGTGAAACAGCTGCTCTGAAGATTTCGGATGATGTTTTACTGAGCC
>WYDF02257925.1:0-19651 GCA_009867245.2 Adranes taylori
AGTCTTTTGGGTTACGAAAAAAGTCGTCAGGGGTCAAATAACCCAACTCTTTTGGATTACGAAAAACGCCGGTAGGGGTTAAATAACCCAAGTCATTTGGGTAAATAAAATATGACCTGGTTATGGATAGTCGTTTTACGATGGGTTATCATCTAGTATTTAAATAAATACAACACTATAAGAATCTTTTTATGTACCTAACAAAAATTTTATGCTGTTTCACTAAATTTATCCATTGTTTCTCAAATACGATATCATTAGTATTAGCATCTAGAGCTTCAAATCCAAATTTAATATATTCAGCACCAACATAGACTTCCGTTACAAATGAAAAATACGTGAGATCTGTAGTTATATCTAAAACTAGTGCATAGTAAATATGCACCACTAGATCAAAAAACAATTTTAGTTGGAAACACCATTTCTTTTTAAAATCGCAAAACTCATAACCGCTTATAGCTACATATCCATCAGATTTTATATACGGCAAAAATCCCATAAAAAAGACTACAACAATAGTGTTTACAATGAAAGATGTATTGTAAAATCCAATTCTTGAATAAACTGCTATTATTGATTCTTTTTGAGTAATATTACTTAAATAATCAAGTCTCCTCAATTTCTTATAAGTTGTTCCTAGTGTTAAAAATAGGTCCGAATTTAAGTACATCATAAAGAATTTAACAGCTACCTGAAACAATAAATATACATAAAACATAAAACCATTAAAGGTTTTCTAACTACATGTAATTTTATTACAAAATTCAATTGTGCGTTTTCAGGAAAATGAAGGGTCGTAATGTGGGCCTAAAAAATGATTGAAAAAGTTACCAGAGAAAAATTGCTCAATAATGAGGAAAGCAGATTTTTTTTTAGAACTTTGTGAGTCTTAGAATTAATAAGGTAGTAATAGGAACTAGTGCAGTAAAAACTCGGTTATCCGCCAGACACGGGACCGATAGGATGGCGGAAAATCAAGGAAATGCTTAAGCGAGTTTATATATTTTCATAGTAAAAGAAAAGTTGAATTTAAATTTGAGTTTATAAGTTTCTTAAGTTCTTAAAACAATCGTATTTGTAACTTAAAACACAAATTCTAGTATATTCAAAAAAGAAATAGAATAATTATTTGATTAAAATTGAAAAGTTTTGATTTAAATTGTAAATGAATTGTTTATATAAATTCTGATTTGAATTCCGGTTATTCTTTCGAAAAATACTTCATACGCTTTGTCTCTTTCACTGGCTTTTCTGATCTTGAGCCTACCATTGCTCTGAAATGTGGTAGTCACATTGTATCTGTGCAATCAGCATCTGGCTGGTTTTCATACCAAGTGATGAATTATGATAGATTGTATCTAGCTATTCTAGTTTCATAATATTGATCTGTATTGGATGACCGATTGTCACCTTCAGAACTATCGAAATCGTTTTCTTCATCTTCAGCTGCAATAACATAATCCATAATTTTTCATCTGTAAGGATCTGATAACGCGCGTCGGCTATGTCTGACTCGAGCCATTGATGCATTTCTTCTTTGGCTGAATCCCATGATATCAACATTGAACATATTTCTTCCTCTATCGCAGCAATATATTCAATAATACCTAGCTGTAGAACCGGTTGTACGGTTGTCCCATCTGCTGAAGTTGAAGGTTGAGGTGAGCCGAAATGATTAATAACACATGGCCACTATTGGTTCCAACACTTCTTGAGCGAATCGTCCCGGATTTCAGACCAGGCATCGGCTGCGTTTTTTATATCCACTAAACAATGATTAGCATTTTTTCGTTTTGTTCTTTAAGAAGCTTTGAAATGAACTTTTAAATTTTCAATTATGGACTAATCTTGAGAATTTAAAAGCTTATGTTTCTGTCGTCACTTTTCAGTAATTCGACAGAATCATCGTCTCTGTTTTCAGCCTCTCTTCTTCTTCCTGATCTATATCTTTCTCCTTTTCAATCATTTTACTCTTCTGTTGCTGTTTTTTCTTCTCATAGCTGGGATGATTAAAGGAGTTATCAATCACCAGAACCGCCTTGGTGGTAATTGTTTAGCAATCAAGTCTTTCTAACGAAACAGAAGCACCCATGACATCAGGCTCTAAAAGTTTTTTCGGACACACACACGTTCTTTTCATTATAATATTTATAGGGCAAGGCCTTTCTATTTATCGTTTTGAAATAATGCGGATTACGGACCTTACCCATTATTACAAGTGGTAAACTATTATTGCCGCCAGCAATGCCGTACACCATTTCAGTAGTCCTATCTTTCTGCATCTTGAAACGAGGTCCATATGTTTCACATCGTAAATGTCCGTGTGGGTAAAACTTTATAATTCAGGCCTGTTTGAATTCCATTATACTCTTGGTCTCTTGTAAGGTTACTTTCTTTGACCATTTTCAGGAACTAGTCTTAAAAATTTTGAACCACATACGCTGTAGCAGCTCCTAATATCTCTCCTTCTGTACCTAACTGTCTGATTCCATGGAAGTTTCTGAAATTTCTGAGCCAACCTGAACTTGTCTTGAGGCCAGTGATACTTGCTTCACCTAACTTGTCATTGAAAAGGAGAGCTTTCTCTGTAACCATAGAATCTGAGAGTGGAATTCCTTCGCTTCCTTTTTGGATGAACAATAGATAAAGCAATTTATCTAGCTCCTCATTTTTTGCAGTTCTTATAGTCTTTCTTCGCTTATCTCGTTAATTTAAGCTTTCCATCCATAATGCACATGTCTGAGTTTCGTTGGAATTTTTTTTAGTCCACTGGACATTGAGTCTCCTACTTATCATAGTCACACTCACACCGTTTTTAAGCTCACTGATAATTTCTAATTTGGTTTCGATTTCTAGAACGTTTCTTTTAAGTTTGGACGACTTGTTACATTTTATAACTAAAAAAATGCCAAAAAAATTAGATTCAACTTACGATTTTGGGTAATCAAAACAGACTGAATTGAAATGAAGTGACTGAAGTTAGACGACATAAATTCCAAAAAACATTTCTTACTTAGATAATCAAAACTAAATTATATTTTGTTTGGTACACCGACAAGATGCATCGCATCGCCAATAGAGTTATTCTAAACGTGCTAGAAAATACAAGAAGAAGCGAAAACTATTTTGTGGGATTCCGTAGGAGAAGATCTTGGGCGGATTCTCCTATTCGGAACCGCGGAAAATTTAAGTGTTTTGTAAGAACTTCGTCACTGGATGACAGACGGCACATTTAAAGTTGCGCCTGAATTGTTTTTCCGATTATTTACTACTATGCTTTGATTCAAAATTAAAGCATTGTACTTCTGAAAGATGTATTGCCAAGAAATGAAACTATGTGAAGAAAGCTATGTGCGAGTTTTCCACATAAAACGAAAACTTGAAACCTATCAGTGTGCTTTCTGACTAAAAGAAAATCGTGCAGTACGTGGATTATCGGGTACTTCCCAACGCAGGAATCATTGGCTATGTATTTCACCTAGGCCAAAGTTTATAGAGAAAAGTGTAGGCATGCAATATAACAAATGATTACATAACTGACTTTTTCAAAGTTTAAAAATTGAAAAATATTTTATGATTGATTTGCGCAAAAATAAATGACGAGAATGTCAGTGTATGTATTAAAACGCTTCTGGCCTTAAGATTTGTTCCTACTGAAGACATCACAACTGTCTTTGAAGAATTAGCAAAAGAGTGCCCAGATGTCATCGATCCTATAGTGGATTACTGGAAATATAATTATGTAGGACTTAAAGAAATTTTCGAACTGAGTCACGGCTTGGAATTTTCACGTGGAATCTCTTCGGAAGCATTGCTGATAATCTGCCTTGGACAAAAAATTCAGTGGAGTGATGACATCGCGAATTTCATGAAACAATTGATTACTATCATCCTTCGGTCTAGGACAGGCTTTAGAGGAACACAAGCATCCAAAAGCAAATATGTACAATTAAATAGAAGTTTGAAGTCTGTTACAGAAAATTATGAAAATGTTATTACTAAAATGTAGTAGCTCAGGGCAATTTCCTACAATAAAAATATGCAGTACTTATGTCTTAAACTAATGTTATTATTTCATCTGTTGTAATTACATTTCTTGTATTATTAATATCATTAAATGCATATATTATACAAATTTAATTAATTCCTAATTACCTAAATTATTATTTATTGGGCATTTCTGTGCTTCAAGTTTAAGCTTATAGGATATAGTGCTACAGTTGCTCAAACAATTGCATTTTTTTACAGACTCCTCAAGTCTTACAGTTCCTTAAAAATCGACACAGATTTGCACCATTAGCTTATGGTATTTCCTGTATTACCTATCAATAACAATAGTCGGGGCTATTTTATCAGGAGCTATTTTGTTGGGGGCTATTTGTTGGGGGAATTATTATTATTTATTGAAACAATAATTAAAAAGGATTCTAATAAACATAATCGAAAGACGCCGAAAGTATATATGTGTATACAAATGAAGGACAGAAAAAAATAGGTGATGATGATGGTATGGGGAACCACGAAGGGCAGACGTTGTTTGAAAAGGAATTATTAAAAGAATTGAGGAAGATGTAGCTGGAGATAAGAGATATCAGGGTAGAGAATGAGAAATGGAAAAGGGAAATGAAAGAGAAAAAGGAGAAATAGTGTCAAGCGAAGTCGGCTTTGGAGAAGAGAATTAAGAAATTGGAGAAGGGAGAACATGAAAGGCAGATAGCGAAAAGAGGCTTAATATAATTTTCAATGGAGTGAGTGAAGAGGGAAATGATATTGAGAAGGGAAAATAGGATGTACGGAGAATAAATAAATACAATTAGGAGATAAAGGAAATGTATAGACTAAGAAAAACGGTTCAGACTGTAAAAACAATTGAAGGTTTACTTATTGTTGTAAAACTGCGATACTGGGAGGAAACAAGCGAAATAATGCAGAGAAAGAGTTTGTTGAAGGATGCAGAATATTTATAGATGATGATTAAATAAAAAAGGAGAGGGTGGTATGGCAAAAATAAAGGAGATTTTCCATTTTCAAACGAAATAGAAAATGGAAAATAGAAAGTTAGAATTGGATATAAGAAATTTTGGGTAAGAGAAGGAAAATGGTTATGATATGATGAGAGGGATACTTTGATTAAAAACATAGAATAGGAGGAGGGTGTTGTAGGGAGATAGAAAGAGAAAGATGTGGCATTTTGAAAACTAGAGAAGAAATGGAGAGGCAGATATAGAGATGAGAAGATTTGGAAGAAAAGTGAGGAGAATAAAGAGAGAAGGTTAGGAAGTTATAATAGGGAAGTTGCAAAGAGATGGAAAGATCAAAAAAGAGGATAATAATACAGTATAAGTAGTGATAAATATTATAAGGGAAAATGGAAAAAGCTTTAACGTATAAGTTGGAATGTGGCAGGGAAACGGACGGGGGAAGTTATTGGATAGGGGTTTTTTAGAGTATATTAAGCAATCTGATGTGACTGGGTTGGTATAGACAGGGGTTGAAGGAAGAATGTCGGATGAGGTGACGAAGAAGCTTCCTAAAGGGTATAGATGGAGTGTTAAAGAAGCGAAAAAAAGATATGCACAGGGAGGAGCGTATGTAGGGAAGATTTATGTGGTAAGAGAAGGTATAAATGAATTCGTGGTAAAAGGATTTGATAGGCAAGAAATGTTAAGTAGGAGGATAAGAATAGTTGGGGCAAAATGGTACGTAAACAAAGAATGGAATGAGTTTATGAGAGAGGTAAGTGAGGAGATAGGAAGTGTGAGAGATTGTTTTGACATGATTATGATAATGAGTGACTGGAGCGTAAGAACAGTTGATCAAAAGGAGTTTATCATTATGTGTGAAAGAGAACATTTAGAGAGAAAATCGAAAGATAAGGTAATGAATGCCGAGGAGAAAAAAATTATTTTGTTTGAAAATTGTGATGCATTGGAGAGGGACGAAAAGTTGGACGATAGCTTTGTTGTAGATAGGAAAGGAGGCAAACTTGAGATAGGTGATAAATGGTATAAATTAAGGGAGATCTGCTAGTCCCTATGGAGCTTCAGTTGAGGTATGGAAGAATTTGAATGATGAAGGTATTTGTGCAGTAGTAAGATGTATGAATGAGGTGTAGATGGGTGAAGAGTTAGTACTGCGCGAGTTAGTAACATATATGAGGGTATTAAATAAAAAATTGGAAGAGGAATTAATGGTTAAAAGGGTATTTTTGTCAAGTACGCTGTCCGGATTCGAGAAAGGAAGAGAGACAGCAGATAATATAGTTACTTTAAACTATATAGTAAATCAGAAGATAAGTGAGGGTAAGAAAATATGTCTACTTTTTATTGACCGGAAGGCTACATTTGACAATATTTTGAGAATCTGTGGAAGAAAATGTGTGAAGTAGGGAAAGTGAGTATAGGGATAGATAATTGTAAATGTGTGTCTGGATGATTTAGGGTGAATAGAGTGATGAAACAAGGATGTCCGTTGACTACGAAATAATTTAACATTTATTTATCTAGAGGAGTTATTGAGAAAGGTCTAGCTGGAGCGATATTGTTTGGATGGGAAAGGATATGACCTCTGGGATATGCAGATGACCTGGTGTTTATGACCCACAGTAAAGAGGAAATTCAGAATGCTATGTATAGAATGAGTACATATGTGGCTAAAGGGGCATTGGAAATAAATGTGGAAAAAACGAACGTAATGGTGAGAGAGAATGGGGGAAGGACCAGCAAAAAACATATATTTTAATGGATAGGATATCATAAGAAATGAAATGAAATATCTAGGATATCTGATAACTAGGAACAGATCGAGGACGGTACATTAGAGGATGTTCGTCAGGAAAATGGAGGTACCGCCGGAAAGGATGGGGTACGTATGGAAAGAGACGTTCGAAGATATAGTAAATATGAGGATGATAATTTTGAAAGTACGTATCAGAAGTATTACATAATGAGGTAATGATAATGAGGTATATGAAGAGAATATTAGTAGTGGCGACTTCGACACCAAGTAAGATTGTGATACAAGATTTGAATGAAGTAAAAGGTTAGGTAAATGGAGTAAATAAGTTTGTACGGTATGAAAGGAAAATGTGAATTAGAGGATTGTAAAACACGTATACATAGAAGGCATAGTTGTAAGAGGGCAGTGAGAAGAGTATAGAAGATATGGAGTATGTGGTATGGAGGATGAAATATGAAGCACTGATAGAGCGGGTGCTGAGGAATGGCATGAACGGAGGAACAGCGATTGCAGGCTGGGAATTGGAGGAAGTGTATGGAGCATAAAGGGAAGAATAGGGTGATAATGGAAAGAATTATGGAAGAACTCTGAAAGAGGAAAAGTTAATTGTAAGTGTAAGATAAAGAGTGTAGGCGTAATGGTGAGAGACTGTGGAAAAGAATTTAAAAAAATGGCAAATTAAAAAAATAGCAAGAAGGAGGTAGGGAAGGAGTGAACAAAAAAAGTAATGAGGAGGAGAACGAGAATAGACAGAAAATATATGGAGCAAAACTTTAAATTAGAATTTGAGTTGCTATATTGTATTAGTTTTATTTTTTATAATTTAATGAAAGATGTTTGATTTTGTAATAGTTTATTGATGTTAATTTTTTTGATGTCAATAAAATTTATATTATTATTATATAAGTAACATTTATAAAAACTTACTATCATGCATCCCGGAAATATGAATAATTTGTACACTGTATCAGCACCATTCCAATTCAAAATTATTTCCAATGTAGGAATAATTAGAGAATAAGCAAGAATGATTAGATTAAGAGTGACCAACACTTTATTATTGTTGCCAGGATTAAGTCCAATAGCACTTAAGAGATTAAATGAGAAGTTAATATACTTTTCCATATTTTTTGGCGTTTTATTTAAGAAACATCAATTTGTTGCTTGACTATTATGTTAAAAAAAAGAACTTAAATTTTATATTCAATAAACTGAAGTCATACTGTATATTGTAAATAATTGATATATAAACTGTATTTGATAGTCGCAGGATTCATGAAAATTTAAAAAACAAATCTTGTAATAGGTCGATTTCTATGTTTGCGCAGATGGACCCATTATTCATAATCTCTGCTTTACATGAAAGTTTGCAAAAAGATGTACAAAAGTAATGCAATATGATAATCTTATTATTTTTTTTTTCTAGATCCAAAATAGAAGAAAAACCTTTCACATTTTGCCCAAAATTAATTATTTGAACTCAACTTGTGTGCTACATAAATATAATTTATTTTAGTCAGCCGATTTCAAAATGATCCACCACATAAGCTTTCATAAATTAGCTCCCAATGCCGATATTTAGATATATTACCATTTTCGTAAAAAGTGACTTTTGCTATTGCTAAAAGAGTAGCAGCTTAGAAATTACTTGATTGATTTGTTTATAGTAATCATGTAAGGAGCAGTTTTCTAAAAAATGGCATTTCAAATGAATAATTTTCGCCTTCCGGTCGCATCAAGTTCTCCATATACTCTCTAGTGTGGATCAAGTTTAGCTATATATTTCAAGAACGCCAAAGTACAAGGCAACTATAAAAATTAATTTTTAAACAAATCAAAACGAACCATTTTATTAATGGATAATATTTAAAAGTGTTTCAAAAAAAGAAAAAGAAATCGCTTTTTTAATTGATAGCAACAGAAGTCGCACCAAGTTTCCCATATTTTCTTTAATGTAAAACAATATTTGCTATATATTTCATAATAGTAGAAGAACCCTACACTTCGTACTCCATTTCTGTATATTTGAAAAATCTGTTTTGAAGATGTAAATAACGCATAAAATGGTGAATGCTTTAGGCCAAATTTAGATTATGAACCAAAGCATTCACCATTAATTTAATAACTCAATAAGTCCTTCGATAAAGCATTTGCTTATAAAGCACAAATTTCGAAGTATTTTTCTTAATAAGTAAACCTACATAAAAGTAAATGCTCTCGGCCATATTTCGATTATGAACGAAAGGATTCACCATTTATGTAATTAGTCATCAAGAGAAATAAATTGGCAAACAAATCGAAAATGGACCTTTCTATTAACATAAAATATTTAAAAACAGAATATTCTTTTAAGTACTAGCAACAGAATTCGCATCAAGTTTTCCATATACTCTCTAGCATGGATCAATTTTTGTTAAATATTTCAAGAACGTCGAAGCATTCAGCCAATTAGGACCCTAATTACATTTTTATGTATCTCAAAATCTACACACCATTTTTGAGGTACTATTCGATTTTTGATAGGTAAACAAACGTACATAATGGTGAATAGTTTAAGGAATATTTGCATTATGAACCAAAGCATTAACCATTAATGTAGTAACGATTGCTTCGCTGAACATTTGGTTATTAAGAACACATTTTGAAAAGCATTCACCATTTATTTATCTAGTGAGAAACGAATTTTGAAAAAAATCGAAAATGGACCATTTAATTAATGTGATTTATTTAAATTTTTTCTAAAAAAAAACTGAATATTTTTTAGTCGCTTGTTAAAGACGTCTCACGATGTCCTCCATATGCTCTCCGGTATGGAACAATTTTTGCTAAATATTTCATGAGAGTCGAAGCACCTACACAATGAGAACCCTACATTTCGCTCTTCATTTAATTTCTATGTATCTTTAAAATCTATAACTTTTGATTAGTCTTGTTATATGTTCTTCTTCTTATTCTCTCATGCTTCTCTTGCAGTTCCATATCCTTTAATTTCTGTTCGACTTGAAACTCACACCTTACCACCCGATACATCCTCTCATTCCATTCAACCATAGACCATCCGCATCTCTAATATACACTTTTTTCTCTCTTTATTTCACCCATTCATTGTATTCTTCCTTCTTGCATACTATAGCTTCCAAATATACTTTTTTAACAATTCTCTAGTTTAAGTCCTCCATCAATTTCCTGTCATATATTACCATCCTCTTCACTACCATGTTCTCATATGGCGTCCATTTCTCCACTCCTTCAAGTATCTCATTATCATGGCTTCCAGTTCCTTTCTCTCCTTAACTGCCCACACTTCAGCACCATGCGACATAATACGCCTTACATATACCTTCAATATCATCAGCGTCATTATCAGCGAATCACCAAACTTCAGCTCCCAGACATAATCCATCCTTTCAACCGCTACCTAAACTTTCCTTGCTAACATTTTTAGATGGTCATTTGCAGACCAATTGCGACTTACCATATACCTTGAATACTTCATTTCTTTAACCACACCAATTTGATTTCCATTCATCCAGAATACATCACTTTTACAATCTTTCTCCCACCTTGTTGCACGCCATTACTTTCATATTGTTCAGATTTAGTTCCAATACTCTTTTAGACCATATTTGTTTACTCTATTAATCACTCCTGCAACTTTTGGTTATAAAGCACACATTTTGAAGTATTTTGTTATAAGTTAACGCACACAATGTTGAATGTTTAAGGCCATCTTTCGATAATGAACTAAAGCATTCACCATTTACTTAAATACTGAACTTGAGAAACGAATTTTTAACAAATCGAAAATTGAAATTGTTTCTAAAAAAAAATGGAATGCTTTTTAATAGCTAGTAACAGAGGTCGCTGTTAGCGCACTAAGTTTTCGATTTACATTCCAGTATTGAATAATTTATGCTACACATTTTATGAAAGTCGAAGCACTTAGTCAATTAAAACCCCACATTTCGCTCTAATTTCTATGTATATGACAAATCCATCAATTTAATTTTATTTTTACTTTTTTTATACGTATATAATGGTGAATGCACTGGGGCATATTTACATTATCAACCAAAGTAGTCCCTATTGGTTTAATAAGTAACAATTGCTTCCTTCAGTTTTTGGTACAAACATTTTTAAGTATTTTTTTTTAAATAAACGTACATAATGGTGAATGGGTTAGGCCATATTTCAATTATTAACCAAGGCATTCGCCATTTAAGTGATTAGTCAGCAAGAGAAAAGAATTATTACACAAATCGAAAATGGAGCTTTTGATTAACATAAAATATTTTCAACTTGAAAAACAGAATGGTTTTTAAATTGATAGCAACTGGTATATAGCAGCAGGTATTCAAAATACTCTCCAGTGTGGATCAATTTTTGCAATATATTTCAAGAAGCTTGAAGAACTCACCCATTTAAAATTCTAAACATCGCAAGATATTTCTGTCTATATGAAAAATCTGTGAAGTACTCCAATTTTGAGGTAATTCAGGATTTTCAAGATAAAACGATAGTGTGAAAAGGGTTTTCAGAGATTTGTCATAATCATGCTTCTATCATACGTTAATTTTCTGAAGTCGAACAAAATTGGTTGTTATTCTAAAAATATTGATGCCATGTTTAACGTTATTGCTGAGGAACGGCATTTGATACGTTTAAATAGCAATAAATATAGAAGCTCTATTGGGAACAAATGCCAACACGGAGTTTATTTCCTTAGAAAAGATAAACGCGTCTGGCTTCAAAGCAGCCCAAGGATCGACTAACTCTTCTTCTTGATGCATTCCTGAAATGCATCGATACATGTACTCCAGCAAATCGATAATCGCGTTTCAAAGAACAATGAAGTAACTTTAAGTGAAGTTGAGCAAACATTTTTGTTAAACTAATTTAATGGAAAACAGGATGCTTCAACTTGGATTACATTATTTGAAAAAGAAATATAAGAATAAAAAAAAATTGAATTTAGAATTATTTATTGATGAGAATGTAAAGGAGTGGTTCAGATCAAATGTGCTTAACTTAGTTTTAGATGATCGTTTTTATTAACTTATGGTAAGAAGAGTTGGAGTGGTAAATTTTTAGCATTTGGCTATAATCATGTGTTTGGTTCATGAATAGATTTTGTGATGAAAAAGAACGTTTATTGCTAGAAGCAGACAAATATATGCCTGAGATGTATTGATTTTCCCAAATCATTTATAATCTGCCCCTAGAAGTTCAAAATAGGGTAGGTAGAGAGAAAATTTAAACTGTGAATGAGTCAGTGAAGGGGTTAGGAAAATATAATAATTCTTATGTCATTCACAGGAAATTAAATGAAAAACAACAGGACGAAAAAAATAAATCAAATGATAAGGAAAACTTAATTACAAATTTTAATAATTCAACTATTGGGACAGAAAAGAAACTTTGTACAATATGCGAATCATTGGGCTTTAATAATCATTTTCCCCCAACAAAATTTTGCAACAATAAAATCACACACAGAAAAATCTAATTAATCTGATGGGTCGAGGTGATGATAGTGAAAATGAATGTTTACGGATCGAAATGCAGAATGACGATTCAAACTCAAAAAACTAGATGATCCGGAAAAATGCGCACCAGTTTCATTAATAAAAATTAAAGTTATTGTAGACAAGCATAAACAGGTTAGGACTGTTGATGAAGATGGCTCTAGTTACTCCTTAATTAATGAAAATCTTTTTCATTTATCAAAACTATATTAAAGACAGTGACTGTGAATTTTTGTAAGAACCGGGTTAAACCATATTTAAAAGGTTGATCAAATCGAAGACGAGTTACATTTATTTGTGGTAAAGAACAATAGTTACTATTTTGATTTATTGCTGGGTTTAGATGCAGTAAAGAAGCTCACATTGATTACCAGACGAAAATATACGAATCAAGCAGAGAGCAAATGATAGAGAAATCGATTTTAACAATATTATTATTGACGATATCCAGGCTTAAAGGCGTTAATTTTATAGATATAATTACAGACGGATCGAGTAAGTCATCAACCTTTAAGAATAATAAAAATAATAATATAAGTACCGAAACATTTCTAAGTGAGAATCTATTAGAAAATGATTAGATCATTCGGAATTAGATAGAAGGCAGGTGATAAGAAAATTAGTAGATAAATATAAATTATGAATTGCTATTAGCAAATTTGATGTTGGTAGAATGCGGGTTACCGATGCTCGGATTAAATTGAAAAAAGATATAAATATTTCAAAAAAATATTTATAAGTATTTCGGATTAAATTGAAAAAAGATATAAATATTGAAATATCCTGTGAAAGGATATTTCAAGGAAATATCCTTTCACACGTCAAGAGAAATTAGATTCATAACTTTTGATGTTGATGGAAAATGATTTAATGGAGGATTCCAGTTCACCATGTGCATCCCTGTGACCTTCGCTTTTAAAAAAGAAGATGGAAAGAGGACTCGCTTATGTGTAGATTTCCGAGAAATAAATAAATTAGTAATACCTGAACTACAACCATTTCATAGAATTGATTATCAAGTTTTGAATGTTGGTCACTGCGGGTGATTTCCTGCCATGGATATAAGTTCGGCCATTTGGTATATACCAATTCGAGCTAAATGTAGGAAGAAAACTGCATTTATAACACAAAATAGGCACTGGCTGTGGAAGGTACTCCTTTTTGGATATAAGAACCAACCAGCCATCTTAGAACGAATTCTAGCTGGAATTTTACACAAGCATAAACTAGGAAGGTTTTGTGTAAATTATATTGATGATAGGCATGAGATTGAAACTAGTAAAGTTCACCAACTAGGGATAATCTTGTTGCTATTAAGGAATTTAACCACCCTACAACACGAAAAATGGTACGTCAGTTATTAGAACAAATTAATTTTCATCACAAATTTATTGATCAATGCACACAATGATCAGATCCATTGCACAATCTGCTAAAACTAGAAACGAAAATTTTGACAGACAAGTGCAAAACTTGCTTTCAAGAGATTAAACAATATCTATGTCCACTAGCAATTTTAGCTATTTACGATCAAAGTAAGTACATAGTAATATAAGTGAATGCAAGATGTCTTGGTTTAGGGGAGGTTTTAAAATAGATTCAAGAAAATGGTATGTTACGTAGAGTAGCGTATTTTTGAAAGAAACTAAAACATGGTCAGATGAAGAAAGAAATAATTTTGGCAATAACATTCTTTTTATTGCTTTTATTGTATTTAGCTTGGCAATAAAGGAGGAAATTTTATACTGTCAACATTATCTTACAGGATATTCATTTATAGTAAAATCTAACTATAAACCATTAATTAATTTAAAATGATAATCAGGAACAGATTAAGGTTTAGGTGCCTTAATGTTGTATTTAGGTCAATACGATTTAAAAGTAATTTATAATGAGGGTAGGGATCATATTAAGATAGACACTTTATCAGTAAATGGGGTTTTAGAAACTTTTGAGGACTTAGATGATTGTTTAAATATAATTTATATTCTCCAATTAGAGGAATTCATAGATGATCAAAATACAATTAAAGATGAAATTAAAGGATCTAAGAAAATTAAGAGAAGGGTAATATTAAATAACACTTTGACTACTAAAATTTGACGATTTAAATATAAAGAGAACTTAAAATGTTGGTGCAATACAAAACTTGTATTAAAACAACAATTTAAACATTTTGCATATAAAATAATTAAACGAAAAATTGGAACAGAAACGAACAAATATTTTTGTACATTGAGCTTATCGCAGTTCCGAATATAGGACGTGGATATCAATAATCAACAATTTTTGGTTGCAACATCTTTGGCAATAGTTTAAAATATGGACCATGAGAACTGAGCGGTATAAAAGAATATACGAAGTCAGCAGTACAGAAATGGTAAGAAGTGACTGTTAAACGAAAACGAGAAAATAACCAGCAGATTTGAAATATTTCACATCAAAATTTTATTGTTTACACGTCAGAGTTTGAAATTTGATATTAGACCGAATTATGGGCAAATCTGCAATATCTATAGGACAATAACTAGTTATGCTGGCTTTGAATAAAAAAACAAAGCAACAGTACTCTATCGGGCACAAACTTCTGATGAAGAGTACGTACCTTCTGATTATGAAGAAAGTTCTGAAGAAGATAGCGACAAAATTTCCTATAATGCTGTCTGCAATGTATTTAAAAATGATGTGGTCATGTCAAGGAAGTCGGATACAAATATAGCAGATGGAGCATCTTCATTCAAGAGTGAACTTACTAAAATGGCCAAGGCGAGATCTTATCCTGCTTCTAATACTACATGTGATCAAGTCCGTGCTATTCAATTTTATGTTGTGCCAAGAAACTCGGAAGCAAATAAACCGGTAGAGGCGCAAGCATAATATGTAATGGATGCTCGAGTAACGGAAAGGGAAAATAGCGAACACGAGGTTGAAAACGGAGGAAATACGATTCATTTGTGACTAAACATGATGTAGAAGATGATTGTAGGGAACAGTGTGCACAGACATGTATCCAAAAAATATCTGGGGCAAAAACACAATTTATTAATAGTGAGTTTTGGAGAATGACAAATGGAAAGGACAGAAAGTCTTTCATATTGCATCACATATTATCAGCTCCTGTAAAGCAAAGGACAACGATGGTTATAATTGATGCAAGCCAAGAAAATTTTCGAAGAAAGTATTCGTATAATAATATGCTCAAGGATGAAAATGGAACCTCACAAACTGTATATAAATTTTTTTAACCACTCGTGATTTTTTAATGAAAATAACGACAAGATGATTCGTACAGCGTTATACAACGCAAAAAATTCTGTGTTGCCTTTGTCGGATATGAGATGCACTAAAATACCATACAATAAAATAGATGATGAAATAATTCGTCAACACATTATCTCATTCAGACCCACCATTTCACATTATCCAAGAGAGCATGCCGCACATCGTCTCTACCTGCCAAGTGATCTCACATTTAGTGCAATGTATAAAGACTTTCTAGCCAAGAATCCAAATTACAAATGTTCTTCTGAAAAATATAGAACGGTCGCAAAGGAAATGAATATTTCACTTGCTAACCTTGATCACGAGGAATACGAGAGTTGCGAGGATTTCAACTTACATGACGAATGTCATACGAAAACAATCTGGCTGAAAATTGTGAGGTTTGTAATAAATGGAGTAACTATAATGCGAGAGCCAAGAAATCTCGAGAAAAATATCGGGAAGATGCTGAAAGAGAGGCACAAATTGGGGAGATAATTTATTGAGCAGATTTGGAAAAAGTTATTATGCTGCCAAAGCTTTTTATGTTTAAGAGTGCAATTTTCACTAATCGCTTAACTGTGTATAATGAATGTTTGTGCCAGTTGGGTAGAAAAAACCAACTAAGCCATTTGCAGCTCTCTGGCATGAAGGTTTGTTTAAATGGAACAAAGAAGATTTGATTAGTATTAAAAATAATATTATGGCTCCACAACGGTGTGACTCAGAAGAAAAACTGGCATTTTTTTCATTTCTATTTTATATTAACAATTCTGATGAAATAAGTAATAATGAAATTGATATAGTATACTTTGAGCCGGGCTATACTTTCATGGTAGCTGATTCTTTCATCATAGAGTCGAGATGTCCATGAAAAAAATTTGCAATAAATTCTATGATTTTGCAGACTTTGTACAAGCCATAAAAGGCGCTGCTCATAAAACTAAAGTTTTACCAATCGAGCTTCATCATTTTTACTTTTGAGAAGATTACTCTTCACAATACAAATTACCTCGTACATAACCAAGACTACATCTACATGAAATGGTACAAGTGACCTTCCGCAGGAGATCTTATAATATCACACATAAAAATGATTTTGATGTTGCATCAATTGACCTCAATTTTTTAAGCGCTAACGTAGCAAAAAATATGAATTTTCCGCCATCCAATAAACAAACCAAATTTATTGGAATATCCTTGCATTAAAAGAGCTAATATATTGCAGTTCCGAACATAGCACGTGGATATCAGTAATCAACAATTTTTTATTGCAACATCTTTGGCAATAGTTTAAAATATGGACCCTGAGAACACAACGGTATAAATATACGAAGGCAGCAGTATAGAAATGGTAAACAGCGACAGTCAAACGAAAACGAGAAAATAATCAGCAGATTTGAAATATTTGTAAGCACATGAAAATTTTATTGTTTGCACATCAAAGATTGAAATTTTATTTTATTTTAGACCGAATTATGGGCAAATCTGCAAGATGTATAGGACAACAATTAGTTATGCTGGCTTTGAATAAAAAACAAAGCAACAGTTCCGCAAGAAATGTTTAAACAACAGAAACGATCGGGCACAAACTTCTGATGAAGGGTACGTACCTTCTGATTATGAGGAAAGTTCTAAAGAAAATAGTGACAACATTTCTTATAAAGGCGTCGGCAATGCATTTAAAAATGCTGGGGTCTTGTCAAGCAAGTCGGATACTAATATAGCAGAGGGAGCATCTTCATACAAGAGTGAACTTAGTAAAGTGGCCATGGCCTGATGTTATCCTGCTTCTAATATTACATGTGAACCCGGTAGAGGCGCAAGCATAATATGCAATGAAACCTCGAGTAACGGAAAAGGAAAATAGCGAGCACGAGGTTGAAAAAGGAGGAAATGTGATTAATTTGTGACTAAATTTGATGTAGAATATGATTGTGGGGAACAGTGTGCAAAAAAATGTATACAAAAAATATTGGGGCAAGAAGACAATTTATTAATAGTGAGTTTTGGAGAATAACAAATGGAAAGGACAGAAAGTCTTTCATATTGCATCATATACTATCAGCTCCTGTAAAGCAAAGGACTACGATGGTTATAATTGATGCAGGCCAACAAAATTTTCGAAGATATTATAATTATACGAAGTATTCGTATAATTATATGCTCAAAGATGAAAATGGAACCTGACAAACTCTCTGTTATTTTTTTTAACCACACGTGGTTTTTAATAAAAATAACGACAGGATGATTTGTACAGCGTTACACAACGCAAAAAATTCTGTAGTACCTTTGTCGCATATGAGATGCACTAAAATACCGCACAATAAAATAGATGATGAATTAATTCGTCAACTCATTCAGACCCACCGTTTCACATTATCGAAAAGAGCATGCCGCATATCGTCTCTATCCGCCAAGTGATCTCACACTTATTGCAATGTATAAAGACTTTCTAATCAAGAATCCAAATTTCAAATAAACGTTCTTCTGCAAAATATAGAACGGTGGCAAAGGAAATGAATATAGTGCTTGCTAACCTTGACCACGAGGAATGCGAGAGTTGCTAGGAGTTCAGCTTACGAATGTCATGCGAAAACAATCTGGCTGAAAATTGTGATATTTGTATCATCAAATTGGTTGTTTAATGTCAATGTCTGATACCGATGAAGAGCAACAAATAAATACACGCTGCCAATACACACACATGGAGCAGATGGAGGAGCGAGAAATTGTGGGAACTTTGGAACCGTTTTTGTGAAATCACAACCAGTTGGTCCAGTTGTTTAATACCGTTTCAAACCGACTACAAAACGACAACTACATGATCGTCATAAAAGCAGAAAGAGTACCTTCTGGAGAGCACGCATGCCAGTACAATGCACCAACTGTTAATGACGTTAAAGTTGTTATGGTTGGCCACGTTATTGTTATGCTTATCGTTTATGACAATTGTTATGATTTTCCTTTGGGCAACAGCAAATCACACAATGACGAAACGAAAAGATTGAAATATGAAACTCAATGTCAAATGTCTCTTAGTATACCGGGTGAGTCATTTAACCTGGTATTTTGTATATATCGAAAAATATGGCACCTGTTATTACTAAATTGAGCCCACCACCGTACCCCCTGTGGGCGGAGTGGGTGGCAAATTTGACATCTTAAATTGGAAACCCTACTTTTATTAAACGTACGATTAGTCAAAAAAAAATTCGAAACAGATGGCGATTTCGAGACAGATGGCGCTTTAATCGCAAGAAATGGAACAGAAATCAATAGAATCAAGAAACAGAGAAACACATATTTAGTATTTTGGACGGGCTATTCAATGCTGTTACGGCTAAAAATCTGGCGAACTCAGATCTGGTGATCTGGCAGGCCAATTTATCCGACCAGCTCTACCGATCCAGTGGAAATCACGATCAAATACTTCGCGTGCAACTACCGAATAATTGTTGAAACCACATATTCTGTCGCACTTCTAAACTTACATCTTCAAGTAACTGTGGCAGTTCATTGTCCAGGAAGTCTTGGTATATTTCACCGCTTAAATTTCCTTCAAAGATGTGGGGACCGATGAGTTTGACGTCAATTATCTTGCACCACACGTTGATATACCAAGGACGATGATGCTCAACCTGATGCAGTCAGTGTGAGTTGTCAACACTCCAATAATGCATGTTATGTCGATTAACATCTCCATGATTTGTAAAAGTTGATTCGTCAGAAAATAATACCCAAAGAAAGAAATTACGATTCATTTGTATTTGTTGCCTTGTCCACTGACAAAATGTTAAACGATTGTCGATATTTATGATGCTTCAAAATTCTCGAAATACTGCTTTGGGACACTTCGCAATTGCGATCTATTTCTCGTGTACTGACGTGGGGATTACAAGCAATTGTATTATCTTCTCCATTTATTGTTTTTCGACGGATCCTTTTTTTAAGTTGAACACTTCCGTCGGCAATAAATTGTTTGACAGTACGGAAAAACGAAGGACGGATCGCGCTTTGTACGAAAACGCTGAGCATAAAGATTGACAGCATTATCAAAATTCCTGTCACATTCTCCATAAACAAGAACCATTTCAATTTTCTCTTGTAAGGTTAACATATCCATT
>WYDF02257945.1:0-19643 GCA_009867245.2 Adranes taylori
AGATTTAGGTATATGCATATGTTACATTAAAATAAAGGTATTTTTGTTTTCTACCCAATGACACAAAGAACTACAGGTGTCGTATTTAAAACAAAAAGAAATTCCGTTTAATAAATTGAAAATTAAAAGTTATTTAATTCCAATTTGACAAAAAGTATTACAACTATTTAAACAAAGGAATAAGTAAACGTTTATACCCTCTATTATTACATACGTACAAATTTCAAAACATTTTCGAACAGTAAAATATTTATAATAACTGTAGCCTCTCAAAAAATGTACTTATGGCAATAAGTTGGCAACAACGCATTTTAGAGAAGAAAGTTTCTCGAAGAAAATGTTTCAGGAAAGCTTAGCATTCTTGCTTACCGCCTTCCTCCGGCCCTGGTTGTTTTGCTGTTAAACTTTAGGTTTTTTCTGTCTTTTATGTCGGTATGCTTTTTGTCGGCAGAACTATATCAGACTAAAATCTTATATTGTCATGAGATAAATATTCGAGAAAGATGTACTGCATTCGACAAAAAATTATTAAGATTGTGTCGGGCATTTTCTAGGTTACTTACTTGCATGGTGATTTATGAACGTTTGTATTATGTGTACAATATATGAACTGAAGAACAATAAATTTTTATTATTGTATCTGTATACACGCTATTTCTAAATATAAAACTGGTGGAGAACAATTTAGAAATTATACCGGTACTTCAATGTATCGTTGCTATCCTTATTTACATATTTTAAGCGATCCATGCCAAGGATTCATTAGAGATTGGCCGAGCACTCTTGGTGTTTGTGTAGTAACGCTTATAAATAGTATGGTCTGAAAGGTCCTTACTTAGTTCATCCAGTCAGTTTGACTTAAGTATGTAGCGATTCTTGTTTAACATGCACGTTTTGTATTTTCCTTTCTTTTCGATCAATATAACCGTTTATTTTCAAATCTGTGTAACTGATTTAAAATTCATAACGTAAAGAGGAGAATGTTACCTGTTTTTGCATCTTCTTTTAAACGTTTGAAGCCGCAGCACGATAAGCCTATACAAAGAAAAGTTTGCATAATTGTGAAAATGTGTTTTAAATGTTGTTTCTAAAATGAATATGGATGATTACGAAGTTCTAAGCATTTTAGGAAATAGTTTGAAATCGACTTGTTACAAAGTTAAAAATAAAAAATCGTCAGAAATCTTTGTTTGGAAAGGTTATAGCAATGAAAACATACCTATCTCGCAAAATGAATTCATGGATGTTGCTTCCAAAAGGAAAAGTATGAAACATGAAAATTTATTAACATATTACGAACCAATTCTTCATAATGCTACTGAAACAGTCTACATTGTAATGGAATATTGTCGCTATGGATCTTTGGATAATATTCTCGATAAATGTCTAAAAAATTGCGTATATTTATTAGAAGACTTTATATGGTACGTTATTTACACTATTGCTTGCCTCATCAAAAGTATTAATGGGCCCATTAACTTGAACACTGCAAAAATATTGTTCGATGCTTCTTTTACTTTAAAATTACAACATTTTGTGGTAACAGGACAGGAAGACGATAGTAATAATAATCTGTTGAGTTTGTTAAATAAATTATTGCAAAATAATAATGATACCAGAAAATTTATTTATTCTTCGGAATTACGAACTTTATTAAAATTTTTACAGACACCTCATCAGAATGAACCTGAAATAAATTCACAACAAACAATTCATATGATACTAAATGCTATCTTATGCCACCCTACAGCTATTTATAAAAGTAAATGGAATAAAGCTGGTGGAATATTTATTACGGAAATCGTTTTTGATGATGTAAAAACAGAATTTAATAATCAAGTAAAACAAAATCTACCTTACGAAAACGTAAAACTAGAAAATTTACGTAAAAGAGAAGCGTTACTAAAAGTAAATGAACAAAAGTTAAAGGAAAAAGAAATCGTTGTGGAGAAACGTGAACGAAAAATAGCTTTAATGGATCGTATTGTTAAAGAGAAATCTTTAAGAGCTGACTTGTATTTGAAGCGATGCAAACAAGATAATGGAAAAAGAACGAAGTTCAATCAAGCAAATTTAACAGGTGACTACGCAGAGAGTGTTATTGTAACTACCGGCAAAAGATTCAATTCAGAAAAAAGCACTAAATCTCCGAAGATTATTCGGTCAGCATCCGAAAGACGAGTAAGATTTAAATCTCAAAGTCCTCTGAAAGAAATTCATAATGTAAAGAGAGAGCTGCAAAAATTACATAAATTTTCTGCAATTGAAGAGTGTCCAGTACAAGAAGCAAAATCTCTTGCAAAACCATTAAATAGTGACTTCATTACAGTGGAGGATAAGCAACAGAATAAATGTGAGCTAACGAGAAATAAATTACGTGACACGTTCAGATGTTCGAAGAAGGCACTTAAAAGTTCTCAAAGTTTATTTGGCGGCTCCGTTTCATCGGGTGAAAGTTTTACAAGTTTAGGTTCGATACACACATATGAAGATTTAGATGACAAAAGTTGGAACGATATGAAGCACGAATTACAAGTAAGAAGTTATCTCATTTTAAGCAATTTTCTATAGAGAAGGGCTACTATATTATGAATTTATAAATGAGCTAACTTTAAGAGTTGTTAGAAAATGGAGAAACTAAATTTATATAGTTCTTACTAACATTAAATAAAAACAAAATAAGAATGTTTTCTTAGAAAATTATTAGGTAGTCACTTTAGAAAAAATTACTAACGTTTGTAGCTAAATGCTTGTTTTAATTTTAAACAATAAAAATTTCATTTTCATTGCACCAACTGAAAAAAAGGTTTCTATGGATACATAAACATTTCTTAATATTTCTAGGAAATTGCGTGTCGGCCAATCGAATGGAGTTCAGAAATTAAAAAACACGCATTTGATATGCTGCGAGTTATGAATAGCGAATTATGTTTGGAACAGATTGAGCCACCAGTCAAACATACATATTTATAAATATCGATTATACGTGCAAACTTCATTTAGTTAGGCATGTTATTGAAGTTCCCTTCATTTCTCTCAGATGAAATCATTAATCAAAGCAAGTTGATGAACAAAGTTTTGTCCTGTTAGATTATCGTAAATTAAATTACATCAGATATTTGATTATTTACGTGTATGTACTTCAAATATTTACAGTATTTTTATGATTGTATAAAAATATAGTTCTTACTTAGTGCAATGAATCAACTTAAATATAACTTAATATTATATAATAATAACAGCTATTGCAAAAGCAAATAAATTAATATTTTATAGAAATTTATTACGTATTATCAATAAATATTTACAATTACAATATGTTACATAAATATAATACATAACGCTTACAAATTGCCTCATCTTTTTAACTTTCTTAGTTAAGTACGCGCTGAGTAGATACTTGACTACATAAGGACTCTAGCTTAAATATATAGATAGCCAAATATCTATTAATTTGTTATATGAAATGTTACTAGGTATAGTCCGTTTTTCTTTTGTTTGGTTTGCCGGGCCGCTACCTCTACTTTTAAATGAAACATCAATTGGAAGTGTATTTTACTTCGTGATTCGTCACGTATAATACAACGATTAGATTATAACTTTATAGTTTCAACTCTTTCGCACCATCTTCAAACATATAGACTTTTAATACATGGGGAGCTGTGTGGGTTCGCTTGGAGTAGTTATACTATTTTTGGGTGTAGTCAGGTTACCATATTGGGATTACGAGGGATCTGATTTATGTTATTTTAACGATTAAACAGGAGAGAGTCAACGACCAAATGCCAGAGAGGAGAGAAAAGATAAGGGTAAGTCGGTATAATAGTAAGTATAAGGAAATACTAGCTGGTAGGAACGAGGCCGGAATATTTGGGGTCGCATAAGAATATGAAGTAAAAGAAAATGATAGCAAGATTTAGGTGTGGGAGTATGAAACGAGGGAATAGATTTTGGATTAAAGAGAGTGAAGCACTGGGCGAATGAATGTGAAATGTTTGGATGGACGGAGGAGCAAAAAGAGTAATCCAGAAATTGGAGGATGTGTATGGAGCAGGGAAGAAAAGGAATCAAGATAATGGGGAGGATAATAGAGGCGATAAATCGAAAGGAAAAATAAGAATATGGGAATAAAAATAAGAAATATAACGGAGGGACAAGGGAAGAAGGGGCAATAGAGAAAACAAAAGAAGGACCTAAAAAATGGGATAAAAGAAAGGGAAATGAAGAAAAAGATAGCATATCATTTCACTTCACTGCACGGAGGTTTTTTTATTTATTTATAGGTTTTTTTACGTTTCAAGTGGAATAAGTTTTTGAAAAAATGTTTTGTTGAGCATATAAGTTTTGTAAAGAAATTTAATGATGCCAATAAAGATTATTATTATTATGAACATTTTCTAAGATAGATAAACCGATGTTTGCTTTATCTCTATCTAAAAGCAAAATCGCTTTGCGACGTTATAATCCGAGAAAAACCGATTGTTTACTTTTCACCATCTGAAAGTAAACAATCGGTGCATCCAACAGTGTGGGATTTCTACCCTAACTAAAACTCCGCTCCCTGTTCGGATTGTATATCGTTTGGGGAGTTTGTTTGAAGGAGGCTTTAGGATCATCCTCTTCAGCCTGGAACTGGTAGTGAGTGGAATGCTTTAAGAAATTATGTTGAGCTGATAGCTTGCAGATAAGATATACGCTATAGCATTCGCTTTACAGCCAATGGAACCTGCAAAACCTTGACCATAGCATTGCCAACTGATGAGGGATTTTGGTTTAGTGGAGTGAGCTGATTTGCTGGTCGTCTTGTATATTTATTGTACTTGCTTGGCTGTGCAAGTGGGTGTTAGTTGACCTAAGATAGAAAATAAGGATGTTGTGGAAGGAAGTGTTTGTTTTTTGTCTTTTTGTTTTTCGATTTTTTTTTTAATTTTATTTTAATTTTTTTGTCTTTTTGTTTTTTTTATAATATAGGCGTACGAATCATCTTAGGGACAGTGGGAGTGATTCAAGAATATCTTGGAGATCCTCATGGTTTGGATAATGGCAGTTTGCTACGATGGTGCCTAACTTTCCAATCTGTACGAAGATTTTGGTACGCTATTGGATTGTTTTCTGCATTACGTCGACTAAGATATTTAGACTGTAGAGATTTTAAATGATCTGTGATAGGCTAAGCAGAGCAGTGTTCATATAGTAGTGCACTCGGAAATTGGAAGTGTAACCTGTGAATTTTTCGAAGTATTCTTCGTTCACAGGTAGTAAGTTTGTGTGCTTGCGCATTAGAAGGTGTAGAATATAGAACAGCTCTATAGTCTATCAGTGGCCTATTGTAGGTTTTGTAAGTGTGATGCAGAGGTGTTGGAGTCTCTAAAGCGTCCTCTGGTGGAGATCAGGTTCACGCGTTTACGTACCCTTGAAAGGGTGTGGTTAAGGTCAGAATTCCAGTTAAAAGTTCTATTAAACCAGACACCTAGACAGCAGATTTCGTCTTTTAACGAAATTGGTTCCAGAGTCCGAGTTTGATGTGGGCGCGGTTTTGATGTTTCGTTTTGACATGGTTGGGATGCTGAATGAAGATGGCTTGAGTTTTACTCAGATTAGGGTTGATGCGCCATTTTAAAGATAACTGCAGATAACGGTTTGCAGTTTACGCTTTTAGGGAGCATCCCCAGTAAGCTGTGACATTAGAATACAGAGCACTTGCGTGTTTAAATCTACGTACCTATAAAAGCGCGAAGTACTGTTGCAATAGAATTTATTTTAAAACTTTGTTTGTGTTTGAACTTAATCGTGAAACAATTTAAGTGAACTTCTGTTATCGAAAATTTGAAAATGAGTAATTCTCATTTATCCGGCGTTTCTAAACGTAAAATAAAGAATTGATCTTGAAGGAAAGAAGATAAAAATGCCTAAAATTGATAGTTATTTAAAATCAATTACTGCAGAATCTGCGAGTCATCAACGACCGTAATTGTGCCAGGAGAAAATTTAGCTGATTATGGGAATGCGATTTTAATTTCAATTTCTACATCTAACAATACAACAGCTAACATATTTTTATAATTTCGAACGATTAATTAATAAGTACTGTCTGATTTTAATTTTTACTTTTCTCAACCAGCGCACACAGTGTGCTGTAAGAAAGGTAATGTGTTTGGGCCAAATTTTAAAATTCGAGATTTTTGTAGAAGAGTGAATGTGGCGCTCAACTATTAGTTTTTTAATATTTTTATACAGGCTATCATAAAATGCACAATTACATTAATTTACTTTTTCTCGGCTCTCCAGCCTGTCAATTTTAATGGAAATATTCTATAGTCAAGTTCTTTAATTTGTGACCTATACTACCAAAATATATCGATTATATAGGGTGATTGAAAATGTGTAATTAAATTAACGCATATAATACAGAAAATTGTTGAATATGTACTATGGCTAATAAATTAATATCAGAAATGTTTGGCGGTCCAGCAAATCCACTTATTTTGATTTAAATTGAAATTACAGATCAAAGTGTACACAAAAATCAACCAGACCTTCTTGAGGAATTTTCATCCAGGAGAACATAGACATCAACTCAAAAGAGTTTCATCATTGAATTCGAAAGCAAGCCGTCTTGCTCTCAAGGCTCAACGAGGTCTATTTCCCAAAGGTTAAATTAATAGAAGTTTTCAACAGGTATATATACAAAAATTACCTAATCCGGCATCCGAACGGAAATATTATGGATTTGTGTCTCCGAACATATTAATAATGTTATTGTAAACAATGTTGGCTTTTTTCAAAATCAAATGACACTTTAATAAAAGGTTTTGATGATTGGGCACATTTATATCAAGCAGTTAAAAGGCATGAAGGAAAACATTACCATATTCAACCTTGCGTAACATATGATACATGGAAATCAAATTAAACGATAGATTCTGAGCATGACGATTAGGCGTTAAATATCTGTTTGGGTGAAAATTTTAGAACTCATTATTAATGTCACTTTAACTTTAGCTTCATGTAATATGTCATTTCGGGGAACTGATGAAACGCTCAAATCTAAAATCCTGGAGTATTTTTATCTATCATTAATCTACATGGAAAGTTCGATCCTATATTAAAAGGTTTATTAGAGAATCATACTTTATTAGAGAAGCATAAAGCTTTATTAGAGAATCATATTAGAAATATTCAATTACCTATTTAAGTGTGACAATTCAAAATGAGATAATTGAAATGTTGACTAACTCTGTGAAATCTGAATTAATTGCCTCCGTCAAAAATGCTACACTTTGTTTTCAATAATCATTGATACAACTCAAGATATTTTCAAAACTGATCAACTTAGCTTAGTTGTAAGATATGTTAAAAATGTTTATGATATAAATAATGTAATAACTAATATTATCATGGAATCATGCCTATGATTTATTCCAGTCGTTTAATCAAATTGCTGCCTTATTAAGTAATACTATAATCAATGAAGTTAACAACAATGGCTTAAGTTTTGAAAGATTACGTGGTCAGGGCTATATGTGTGGCGGCAAATATGTGTGGAAATTATAACGGAGTTCAAACAAAAATTGCTAACATTGCTCCTATGGCTCCTTACGTACATTGCGCTGTCCATAATTTAAATTTGATTGTAAATGACTCAGGAAAAATTAAGTCGTTTTTATGATTTTAAAAATTATGTTTATTCTGGTCCTAGTATCAAAAGATGGGAGATATTAAAATCAACTATAGGTAGTGGTTTCAAGATAACAATAAAAAGATTGACACATACACGATGGTCGTCTCGTCATGGTACCTTACAAGCTGTACGTTTCAGATACGTCGATTTGCTAAAAACTTGACGCAAAATAATTCTAACTTCAACTAATAAATCTGAAGTTAATGAGGCTCAGTCCTTAGAGGACATCCTTGAGACATTTGACACAGTATTTTAAATTGTAATTGAGACAAAATTGTTACAATGTGTAGACAAAGTTTTGCAAAATTATCAACAAAACATTTGTGAAGCAAGTAAGCTTATGCGTAATATCATTATTTCACTTCTGCCAGTCCCAGTATTCGAAAGTATTCGAGAAGATAATGTTACAAAGAATCACAAGTTTCTTCAATAAACATAATTACTTTTACTTGACCTATTCTCATTTTTGCTTTAGAAGCATTTTCTACAAAATCAGAAACAAATAGTATCAATAAGAGGCTATATCAGTAAATAATAGCACATTACAAGAGGTGTCCCACAAGGGTCAACTGTAGGCCCTGTACTTTTCATTATATATATATATATATATATATATATATATATAAACCATCTGCCTGAGCACGTACATTCGTTATTTATTCGGACGACACAACTATAAGCACTAAGCAGACACAACAGAATAACTCCAAACACTCCAGAAAGTTTAGAGATGGATTAAACAAAATGACGTTATACTAAACGACACAAAAACAACCCACCTGCAATATACCACGGACATATGGAGAAAAAATGCCCAAACAGTCAAATTCTTACGAATCCACGTGGGAGGCATCTGACTTTGATAACACATATAGCATACTCGCAAATGTCAAAGAGCGCGCACGCAATATGAGCGGCTCCAGGGACAATGAAAGGGGTGGGGGCATCCTAACTTACAACTATCTTTTATTGATACTATCTTTCACACTAACCAAAGTTTAGCATTAAACAATCATTCTAAAAGGGGGCCATGCCCCCCACCCGTCTTGGAGCCGCCATGGTACACAATAAAAAGAATTACTACCGTTGCCGGAAAAAAGCTGGCATTACCGCTTATCACTCACTCACTCTTTGAATCAATCACAATTACTGTATGGTATAGAGGTCTGAGAGCACAGAGTACTCATCATGAATAACTTCTACTACAACAAAACAGGGGTGAGATCTATTACCGAAATTTCAAAAAGGACTTCATGTAGACCTTCCTTCAAGGACCTATTGCATCACTATATGCTTCAAGAATCACATCAGCAATCTACAAAAAAGCACATTTACTGATTACATAGAAAGGAGTGCATAGTTACAAAACTAGGAACAATAAACAACTCCGACCTCCGCCTTAAAGCTGGGGAATACCAAAGTAGAGGCATCCAATGGTATAATAGTTATCCTGAAGATTGAAAAAACGACGATATTCCACAGCCGATTTAAACATTTTTAAAAGAAAATATATTCTACAGTACAGAAGAAATAAAATTGAAGTCAGAAACTGATATTATTTAGCTACATTATTATTATCATCATTACGATTCAGTATTATTTAGTTATTACTCATAAACTTTGACAGAAACTGTACAAGTGCAAATAAACTATTCTATTCTATCTTTAATATTAAACATTAGTCGTTAAACATTGTGCTTGACACGTTTTAAGTATTTTACAAATTAAAAATAAAACATATGACAAAGAAAGATGAAAGAAGTAAAATGAAATTAAATTGACCAATAAATGGTTCCAACAAAATCACCTTGTCTAAATGAAAAAAGGACAACTCGTTTGAACTTCATAACAGATAAAAGTGAAAAATTTGAATCATCGCCAGTATAACTAATCGGAATACACATCGTTGACAGGCTGTGATCATGTCACACACATGGTACAAAAATCTGAAGGTACAAGCTACGCAATAAAAAATCATCAGATTATTAGACAAACCTCCGGAAATTCAGAAGCAACTTTTGTCTGAGGGTTCGTAAAACATACCGCATACATTTTAGAAATCTTGATACCTTGGCATTACCTAGCCTATTTCTACTCGAAATTTTAATATACGCTAAGAAATACAGGAAGCCTACCCGCATCAGAATGATGTCCACACATATGGAATGCGGAGAAGAGAAGACCTCTGTATTCCAACTATCAGATTGCTAAAAAGTACTCATTTAACGCATTGACATAAAAATGTTTAAGACTGCCGAAGGAGGTAAGAAAGTTAAACACGATAAAGTTTAAACTGAAGATGAATAACGTACTATTGAACTCAGAACTATCCGACTAGACTTTTTTGACGTTTTACAGCCCAAATACTTTTTTAATTAATGCGCAGGTAAACCTTAAGCAAAGACTATATAAGTTTAGTTATTATTTTCTTAACTTTAAGTTTGACGTTGTAACTCGCTCATTGTTTGTTTTTTTACAATAAACGTCTTCTATATATTCAAAGTTTGTATGAGGTGCAGACTAAACCTTCTGTACCTCACAGATTTATTGAATTAGAATAGAAAATATAAAAACTACATAAACCGTAGTTATCCCTACAAAGAAGTTGGCAAAGTAAAATTCATATCATGGAGTGAACATTTATTTACAGATTTTAAATAATTATAAATATGAACATAATATATCGAATTGTGTAACACTATATTTACTACAAATACCTACTAGTGTTACGGCCATGTAGGCTTCTCACCTTCTTTTAACTTTCTTCCATATAATGCACTTTTATCTCTAAACAAGATCATCCTCTCAGTTTCTTTTCGATCGAGAAATGCTCCAATAAAGTATCCTGTCATTGGTAATACGCTCCAAGTTATATGTTTCGGAATTATATATGCTAGTTTCATTGTTGAATAAGCTGTTGTGCTTTTAATTTCTTCCACTCTCTTGTATGAGTGTAATCAGCATAAACTGACCAGACAACAATTGTTGGAATTATTGTCACAAGACAATATCTGCGAATGATATGACCAATGTTAATAGGCATTTAATCTGTAATATTACATCATATATTAGGTTATAAACCACGAAATAGAGAAACATAATTATGGTACTAAAATGATATAAACAGAAGTAGATACATACGTATACAAAATAATAAACAGAGAATTATTTTCATTTCTTTTAATGATATTTTTTTACGTTTTAAATACTTTGCTTGTTAAAACAGATGTGAAAAAGACGAGATCAATAGCCGTGTTCGTTTATTGTTTTTGGATAGCACTTGAGTAGCTCTGAACAGCTTGGTGCTTTAGACTCCTTTTTTACAAGTGCATCGTGCACTTTGGATGCACCTCCCCACCATAATTAGGCACTAATATTTTAGGTGGTACAGATGAGGGGCTTGAAGCCAGTGGACTCATATGTTAATTGTCAACCGCATAAATTCGAAATGAGGTTAAAAAAAATTGTGAATGCGAAGAAAGAAAGAAAATGCACGAGGAAAAGGAGAAAATTTATTTAGAGAAGCAACATTTACAAATGCTGCAAGATTTGACCAAACAACAAAATTGATTGGGTAAACAATTAGTTTAAGAGTATTTTATACTAATTTTGGTCTAGATAGTTTCTATTCTATTTACGAGCAATTTTTGTCCATTACGTGAGAAATTGCTGTGAAGTTAGTACGTATACAGCGGTGTAACTTCTCCATGCATAATAGCCAATATATTCGTTAACAGCAGCTGTCCCAAACATGTATTATTATTGATTATCATTGTAATGTTTACCACAAGAAATTACTCTTTTTATAATCTATATATTATAATGATTATATATAATCAACGAATATCCTGATTGTATGTGTAAAAAATATACTGATTGAGATGCTATGTGGTTATTCACATGGTTGATTATACTGGCTGTTGGATTACTGCGCAGGAATTGAGTCAAACTTGCGTAGAATATCTGTTTTACACAAAGCAAGTTTTATAGTTCCTAAAAATGAGCTTCCATTTAGAACGAAAACGACTACTATAAAAAGGCCTTAAATCCCACTAACAAAACTTTTAAATTGATAGAACAGTCAACGTTCCCAAAATAATTTAAAAACAGCTCTCATTAAGAATTAACGCCATACAATCGAGAAAAAGCCCAAAGATTCTGTTTTTCAAACGAATTTTAGAGCAGGTACACAGAGCTTCATGCTCCGATAAACGAACGTGGCTAATGAGATTCAGAAAGTTTACGCTATCTATAGGTCTTGCAAAAGTTGACGAGCTGCGAATTGCGCAGATGAAAGAGAGAAACCTGTAGAGAAGGTTAGACAACACACGTAACTGACTGTTGCATGCATATAAATTAGTATGAAGCCGCCACGATAGTTATTATGTCATTTGTCCGTCGATCGCATGTTTTTTTTATCACCCTTGGCTGACTGACGGGGAACCAGATAATTTTATCTGTTTTTATTGCGCAGAGAATTCTAAACCAAAGTTTTAGACACTTCATCGAATTCTGTATAATAGGTTACTGTTTTTTGCCAATATATCATATGGCATTATATTTATTTATACAATAAAGTCATAACAATTTAGTCTCAAAACAACGTCATGAGAAGAACATAATTAAAAAATGTCATAAAATAAATGAGTCAGCACCATATTGTAAGATTTTTTAACTTTTAGTTCTATCAATACACTAGCTTCTTTGCATTTTTTTGGAAAATTACATTATTTGATCAGTCACGCCCACCTACGCCTACGACTTTCGCCGAAGTAGTAACCTCGCCTGCCAATTATTAAATGAGTTAACCCGATCCTTACTTTAATTGTAGATCAATAACGTGATCATTATACATGTTAATAAATTTATAGATCTTGGAGGCCAAAATTGATAGTTGATGAGTTAACCCAATTAGTAAAAACTACTGAGGATATGGCTATTCATTTGATTGTGTACTTTAGTTCTGTCAATTGAATGTTAATTGATTGTTAATTGCTGATGATTAAAAATTGCAACTATCTATCACACTTATACACATAATGCTGAAAAATTTAAATGTGACCTACCTGAAGACGTAGAGATGGCACTGTTCCTTGCGCACAAAAGTTGACATATAAGTTGTTGTTACCTTATATTTTAAACTTCGTTGGTTATCTTCCTAACCTAGTAATTGTATACAAATTCCAATGATTATACATTACTTGCATTTGTAGTTTGTTTTTTATTCGTAGTCTAACTATATACTTTTAAGTTTATTACTAATTAAACAGATAGAATATTTGTACGTAATTTTATATACAAACAAAGTATTTCCATTTATTTGTAGTCTATAAGTAGATATGACAGAAAGTGCAGGAAACTGGTGTTTAATAGAAAGTGATCCCGGTGTATTTACAGAATTAATTAGAGAGTTTGGTATGTTCTTGTGATGCTTTTAGGAATTACCTTTAATAATGTATATTTTCTTTCTTTAAAGGTGTAAAGGGTGCGCAAGTGGAAGAGTTATGGAGTTTAGATGGAGATCAGTTTGAGAAACTTAAGTAAGAATAAAATATTTTTTATTACTGCGAGAAACACGACGGTATATGTAGTCGGGCAGGTGTAAAGAGCTATTATACGATCGGTATGCAAGTATATGGTCCAAGTACCATATATTGAATTTATTAGTGAATTATAGTCCCAAACTATTTCCAGAAGAGAAGCATCTAAGGATTATCTTTCTAATTATCTTTTATTTAATATAAACTTGGGTAATTTGTTGTAGACTTTGTTTAAATCATTTAAAATTAGATATATTTGATAATGTCTTCTCTTATTATTCAACTTCCAAATATAAGCGGTGTCTGGGAAGCAGGACTCGCAGTAGGCACTGACCCTGGTCTACCTGCTGATAAAAAATTAAGGGTAAAGCTAGACTTAAAGAATGCAATAAATAGAGCAGTCACATTCTCTACATGTTGGGCCTATAGGAGATTTGTAAACAAACATGAAGCACATAGAACCATCTGTGGATATGGAGCAGCTGCTGCTGTGACTTCCAGTTTAATTAGAAGGGTTAATGGTCCCCCGGATGGAGATTGGGTGAATGCAACTGGAAATGCTGACCCAGAATACACAGCTGATGAAGTAGCAGCAGTCGGAAAATGACCCCAAAACAAAATTTGATTTTAGCAACAAATGTCATTATAACTACTCGTTAATGAATCATCACACTGGACAAGGAACATACTTGGCTATGTAGCGAGGGTATCTACAAAAATATTTGGAGAAGCCAATGCAAAGTCTGCTGAGGCAGTAGAATGTATGAACACTATAGGACACTGGTGTACCACACTATCCTCACAGCTGCAGAAATAAAAGATTTGAGAGTAGTTGACCCACCTTTGTTTGATGTTGCAAGGACTTTTACATTTGAAGTAGATGCAAAATTTCAATTTTAAGCAGTGCCTGGTGGAACGCACAAATGTGATGATGCTTTTGAGGCAGCTAAAAGAGTTTTCAAATCAAAATGGGACAAAGCATGTCCTTCTCCCAAAGACGTTGTGGTGCCCAAGAAAAGAAGAGCAGATATAATGGCAAAGGCATCTCAACATCACATTAGATCGAAATATCTGACAAATAAATTAAGGGTAGTTTACCAAGGCTCCATTAATGATAACATTTTAGGGAGATTGTCTGCATTCGTTCGCATCATTTTTCCTTGGAGAATTTTTCCAAAATCTCCCCATGTGTCTTGTACCAAATTGCAATTATATCCAGATTATTCTCCTGAATGGATACAATTCCTAACCGATATGATAACATTGGATGTTAAAGAAATGTCAGATAACATCAAAAAGTAGCCGAAGCAGCAAGCCTATCAGATGCCGATTGGGAAGCTATCATTAAGGATTTTTTGAGAGCCGCCCAGAACAAGATCTCTTAGTTCACCACCGCCAGGACCTCCTCAACCACCTTTGCATCCACCATCACGTCAAGGTCGTCCATCTCCCCCAGGCCAACATCCACCACGTCATCTCTCTCATGAGCTATCTCCTCTACATAGTCCTGGACCTGGTCCTTCTAGAGGTGATACACCATTACTCAGCGGTATGACCCAACAAACTCATATTCAAGAACAAAGATATGATACTCACAAAATCTTGTCAATTTTTTAAGCTGCAAGCAGTGGTCTTCTGCAGGACTATACAGATAATATGAACCGAATAGAAGTAACACGAAAAATTCTTTCAGTTAATTCTGACCCTGTAAGTGCATCAAGAGTAGTAGCTTTGAAGACAGCTCTGATGCTGAGGAGGCCAATCATATAACAAGAGACCTTTTAGCTATTCCTCAACCACATTAAACCACAGTCGAACCGATTGACATAACCTCTTCTTCTGACGAAGGAGATAATAGATCCCCAGAGCAAAGAAAAGAAACAAAAGGCACTAGAAAGTCCAGAGTTAAGAGAAGGACAATTCCATTTAGTCCAGATATTAAGAAATGGAAAAAGAAATTGTTTTTTGTCATAAATCTGTACATATAGTAGTTTCAAGTTATTTTTGCATAGTATATATTTTAGAATAATAATTTTGTGAATTTATTTTTAGTTTTTTAAATATGAACTAGAATTATGTTTTGTTTAATGTAGCTATTTGTTATATCTTTGTATGCCTTATTTTTTTAAATGTTTGTTTATTTAGTTATAATTTCACTTTTACATAAACAATTATAAAAATTTAATATAAAAAAAGAATGTCTGATAATCGGTTGTTTGCCTGTAATTCATGATTTCTTTATGTAATCAGTTTTATTCCCTATCTTTGTAAGCGGGTCTGTCATATACCCACCTTCTAAATACCCGGCAACACGTCTATAGAAATCACTAATCACTATAGAATTGTATTTGAGATATTTTGTAATTTCAGACCTATACATGGATTAATATTTTTATTTAAATGGGTGGTTGACAATGAAGCCAATGGCGGTATAGTACAAGACAGTCGTCTAGATAAAATATTCTTTGCAAAGCAAGTTATTGAAAACGCTTGCGCTACTCAAGCTATATTAAGTGTTTTGATGAACGTAAATCATGCAGACATTTCTCTGGGCGCCACTTTGAATGACTTGAAAGACTTTTGCACAGGATTTGATGCTAATATGAAAGGTTTAACAATAAGCAATTCTCCAGTTATAAGATCTGTGCACAATTCATTTGCGAGACAACAGCTGTTTGAGTTCGATCCATCTCTTGGAGGTAAAACTGAGGATGTTTATCATTTCGTAAGTTACGTACCAATTGGTGGTCGGTTATATGAATTGGATGGACTAAAACCCGGACCAATTGATTTAGGTCCGATACCAGCCGAGACTGATTGGACTGATGTTGTAAGACCTATAATAGAAAAACGAATGATGAAATATAGTGAGGGCGAGATTCATTTTAATTTAATGGCTATGGTATCCGATCGAAAAATGCTTTATGAACGGCAAAAGGAACTGCTTTTGAAGCAAATAGAAGAAAGTGAAATGGAAACTGATATTCAACAGACAGAATTAACAAGATTAAAATGCTTAATTGAAGAGGAACTTGCGAAAACCAAACAATACAAAGTAGAAAATATAAGGAGAAAGCATAATTATTTGCCACTAATCATAGAAATTTTAAAATTGTTAGCTAAAGAGGGAAAATTGATGCCATTATTTGAAAAAGCGAAGGAAAGAGCAATTAAAAAACAAAAGGCTTAAGTTTTTTGTTGCTTGTATATCTATACATTTTTTAAAGAAATTATTCCGTAAATGAATCAATTATGGCTTAAAAGTAATTTATACAATAAATGATATGAAATTTAATGATGTTTATTTTAATATAATTTTTTTAAATCCTCATCTTCTGGAATTCTCCCATATCTGTACTTCCAACGATGTTTCTTTAGCCGTTAGTTTTGAAACTTTATGAGTTAAGCACTCCTCTTAGCTAAGTGCGCTTAACTCAAGCCGAGGAGAATCGTAGTAAGTTTAATTAAGCAATACATACCAGTTGCGTATAATGAAACATTTGGAGGCTGTTGAATTTGTCACAAAAATCTGCCTAATTGCAATCGATCTTGCTAATTATACAAAATGGAATTTGCCTAGATCCTCTACTGGCCTTTCAATATAACTTTTAAGTCAGCTCCTCGTTTATAAATACAAAAGACATTTGTTCTAGAAGTTTGGGAATAAGTTTCGATTAACTTCGAAGTTCCAGAGCATTCACGAAGACGTGAGTTTTATATACACTATTTTAAAAAAGCACACAGATCAAAATTACTTGTCTTTGCCATTATTCCTTCTTTATAGCATCATTTATGCAATCTCCATTTACTCCCTTGAGTGAGTGTTTTTTTAGCTAATGAAAAACTGAAAACAATTGTACAAAGCATACCTGTAAAGAAATCGAATTTTGTGCACTCTCGGAACTTATATAATAGTAAAATGGAATAGAAACCACTTGTCAATGGAATTAGCTATAGAAAATCTTTCAGCCCCATTAAGATGCTATCGGTGATAGGGTTTGAGTGGCGGATATTGGCTGACTAGATAAATATACTGCAACGAATAAACTGCTAAATTAACGTGTATAAACTTAATGACGATTTTCTCTGCTATGCTCTATGACACAGGCACCGTACGCAGCAACGACGGCACCTGAGAGGCCAGTTCGTGTCGATTAACATAAGCTTGTATGTAATTACATCAATGGTTAAATAAAAATGTTCTGTTCATATAATAAATCATTTAATAAATAAAATAACTCAGTATTATTTACGTTACAAAATACTGTTATATTCTCAATAATACAGAAAGTGGCTTTTATTCAAATGCCAAAATATTCTTTAAAATTACATATCTATGACAAATGAGCCCCTTAGGCCAGAATATCTATGTTCGCGCTCTTTTGGGGGGGTTAAAAAACGTTCCCAATCGATTAATATTGTTCATTGATATGTTATACCTATGTCTACTTATGACAATTGAGCCCTTTACACCAGAATATGTATGCTCGCACTTTTTTGATGATAAAACACATTTTCAGTGCCGCATTTAAGAAAAAGAATGTTAGACAGAAAATAATTATTTTGACAAAATAATTAATTGTTCAGAACCTATCCAATCGATTAACGTTGTACATTGCCATGTTGTAGCAATGTTTATAACAAATGAGCCCCCTACACCAGAATATCTACGTTTGCACTTTTTTGGAGGTAAAAATCATTTTCAGTGGCACACTTAAAGAAACGAGTCTTAGACATATAAGATAATCAAATGTTCAGAATTTACCAGAATCATGTATATATAGATGGCGCATAATTTATTTGTAGGTTATCTTATATAATTTTTTGAAAATGGAAATTCTGCATTAAGCATTCGGCTAGATGTCACCTTAATATCTACGAACGACATTAATCAACTTACAGAGTTCTGAAAAGTTACATGTCAGCGAACAACCTAATTCGATTTGGCAGAACATGAAAAATATATTTATTTTCGGGCTAAGAGTCTTTTTCTTAAATGCGACACTGAAACCGATTTTCACCGTCAAAATGTGCAAACATAGATATTCTCATCTAAGGGGCTCATTTGACATAGATATAGTTATAAATTATCAGTGAACAACGTTAATCGGTTTGGTAGATTTCGAAAAAAATATTGTTTTCTGTCTATCAACTTTAATTGATTCAGTAGATTCTGAAAAAATAATGTTTTAAAATTAAAATATGTAATTTTCGATGAATATTTTGGCATTTGAATAAACGCCATACTGTGATTTCTGTATTAATGATAATATAACAGTATTTTGTAACTTAAATAATACTATTATATTATTTAATTTATTAAATGATTTATTATATCAACGAGTTTTATTTAGCCAAATATGCATGCAAGCATATATAAATCGCCACGTAGTGGCGTTGTCAAGTGCTGTTTATGCTGCTACGATGCCCTTGCTACGTATGTCGTAGAACATTGATGAAAAAATCGCCGCTAGCATAAATCTGCGCTAAGTATATACAGGCCTGAAATTAAATTGGATTAACACAAATAATGAAAAAATGGGAGATAGGGATATTGAGCATTTGCATATAGCTTTGAATTCTATAAAAGTTTTAAGATCTAATGTTGGTATAGTATTTGAGTCTGTAAGTAATGGACTGAGAGCTGATCATGGAGAGGAAGGAAAAGAAACCCGATTTATACTCGAATTGCAAGAACTTTTGTCAACTGTAAATAATAATCTACGGTAAATATGTTCAACTGATCCTGATATAAACGTTACATTGTAAATATGTAATTTGTAGAGATGTTGAGACAGCAGTTTCAAATCTCACACCACCTCCAGGACCATTTAACTTGGGAAATACAGCATATTTAAGTCAAGAAACTACTCAAGAAAGACAGGCTTTATATGGTCAACTAGTAAACAGCTATAGATGGACAGACAAGGTATAAATTTGAGTTTTACATAGTATTTTAGCACGTAATTAATAATGTTTTTTGTAACAATCCTATTTGGGAACATTCCGACTTTATTTTAGTGTTATCATGTTATTTAAAAGATTGTTATGATGTTATTTAAAGCATAGTTATTTTATTAAAATGATTAGATAATATTTTAACAGTTTCATGCAAATTAAGTTGTTATTGAACGATGAATTATTATTATTATTATGTATATACCGAGAGTGGAAGTAATAATTACTGTTCTGCAGTTACTTTCCTACAGATTAAACAAGCTTTAATAAGTTGAATGTACCGCTGAACCGCGGGTGGATGGCCTTTTCTGCTATCAGGTATCAAGCTTTATCAACACCCATTTTTTTTTACAGAACGTCATTGTGTGTGTGTAACTGAATACACACAACTCTGTTCTGAACCTATCTCATCGGTTATAAATTATTATATTAAATCTTCTATATATGTTACAACATTGATGGTC
>WYDF02257956.1:0-11760 GCA_009867245.2 Adranes taylori
AAGCCAAAAAAGAATAAAACGAATAAAATTTTGAAATAAACATTTCAACGATGATATTGTCTGAATTAGCTTGAAAATCCACAAAGATGCAATCAGTTAGCAAGGCATTGAATAATGTCCTCAGTAAGTTCGGATCATTTTAAGGCGTTATTTTAAAACTATCTATTTCCAGAAAAGAGAAAAGTAAAATAAAAGGTGGGGAACTTAAAAAAATGATAACGAGATGGTGAGTACAAATATTTTTAAAAAAATTCATAATTTCTCTAAATCTCGCACGATGCGTTCCCTTATTTACTCCTCGTCATTTTTTACAGCCGTTATTTTCTTTTCTGTAAAGTTTTAATCTTTATGAAGTTGAAGAAGAGGAAGTATGTAAGCAAAGAAAGAGAAATGGAGTAGAGAAGATTCATAGGGCACGGGGGAGGATCTGTAATTAATTGTGTTAAAAACGGTACACGCAAGTGTGTGACATACACGCAGCAATGAGATTTGACTCACTAAACTCAAAGACCCGGTGGGAATTTGGTTCAGAGTAAGATGTTTGAGAGTTGGTTGAGGCACTTATGATTTGTCGTCCTCTTCAGCCTAAGACTATGATTAGAAGAAATTTTGAACGATTATGGATACGTTTACCTAGTTACCAGCCCTCATAACTCCACAACGCACTTGCCCACTGTACATTCAAAAGGTGTGACGTCAGTAAGTTAACTCTCTACACGTTATATGTCCAAGGTACTATGTTAATTATTTCTATATTAATGGGTTAACAATTTTATTGGTTGTTTTGATTTATTCGAATATCAAAGCAGGCTAAATATGACAAACAACTATTTGAATTAACTGCTGTCAAACGAATTAAGACTAATGATTTGTTTTATACTTTCTTTTTTGAAACTGTTCTCGTCGGTTTCATCGATTAGGCTCGCGTCTGAACAAAAAAATAGCTCAGATCAATAATAGACATTATTTTTATACTTATCTAATTCCTGTTTCCGGAAAAAATAGTTCATTTTCTTGCCTTAAAATACAATATATTCATAAATTTGTTAACAACTTATAAATAATCAAATTAAACGTCAGATTTAGTATTATGTGTAAGGCTGCAGAGGGAAATACCATATGTTCATGACAACTGTTGAGCTAACTGACTCGCTATATAATGCGTACCGTTATTAATTTAGGTCATGCTCAAATCAAATGTGCTTATTGACATTTACATAAGAAAAAGAAAAACATGACGTCTATAAGTGACGTATTTATAAGTACTACTTTTTTTTACAAAACAAGTATTTGTTCTTCACGTGTTTTTTTTTTTTTCTAAAAGAATGTTTAAATCAGATCAATAAATGCAGGTTTTAAGCTCAGAACTTGTTTTCAATCCATTTAGTGTTTCACTTTTTTGATTTTTATCAAAAACCAGTGCTAAGCACCGTTAAGTATCCCATCTTCAATTGCCAACCTTATTTAAATACAAAATTACCATATATTTAAAAAAAAACCATAAACAATTACTTGTAACAATATCAGACATGCGTCTATTGAGCACGGAATGTTCGCATTTAATGAATTTCTTAGATAAATTTAAGTTAAACAAAGAGTAAAACATATAACCATTTCTAACTTGTTTACAATAAATACATATTATTATTAACAGATCACTCACCTATATAAATTGAAGAATCTGTGATGCTGGAACACTAAATTCATATTCAAAGCGTTGCAAACATTTTTGATAAGAAAACATTTCACTTCGTATTTGATCTGAAACAAGGAAAAACAAAAATTAACATTTTGCATTATGCTCTCAACGGACATAGTGCAAATAAAACTATTTTTATGCCGTTCGACTTTTCTCCTAACAGAATCAATAGTGTTTTTAAGATTATTTTCCATTTCTACAAAATCAAACTCGAGGAATCTGTCATTCTAGGTAAAATCTGCTTAAAGCGAAATGTTGTTTACCTTAACTTCATTAGTTGAGTAAACAGTTGATACAGTGCTTGACAACTATTAATAAAGCGATAAAAAGACAACATTGTTGTTTAGCGTTGTAGGTAAGTTGGATTAGAGTTGCAGATAAGTTGGGACTAACGAAATAAATAATTGTGTGGGATAAATTGTTTACTTACTTACTATTTTAAATCATTTACTTATCTTGTGTGGGTTGTATGTAAATAAAACTTGTTCTTGGTAAAATTTAAAGAGATATCAGCACAAAAATATTAAGAGATTTTTCTTTAAATTTAGTGTCCATGTCCATTGTTGAGTGACCATTAAAGGGAGGTTTATAGGCACGTATATGAACGGTTTGTGACTGAAAAACTGTTCTTATATGGGAGGTGTCCAGTGGATGGAGGTCCTCGTTAAGGGATAGTTTACTGTATTTGCCTCTTTATATATCGTCAATTTGGTTGAACTAAAGAATTTAAATTCAACAATTACCAAACACTCTTAACAAAGTTTCGATTTATAAATGGTCGTACAAATTGCTTTAAATCTTTTATATTATTCTAAAAATGATATCTTGTACATTTATATCAAAAATAAGTTTCTTTCTAGATTTTTAATATCCGTGCGACGATTTATGCTATCGACAATTTTTTCTTCTGCGAACTACGATTGAACGCATGAAACCACGTGAATCCATATACAGATTGAAATAGTTACATGCACTTGCCTGATGAGTTCGCAAAAACGGCGAAACGATATCTCATCGTAACTTGGTAACATTTTGCAATTAAAAGTTCACCTAAATTAGTATAATGAGATTTATTCGGTGTGAACATACATAAGGTATTTTGGTATACCTAAATATTGTACTTAGATTTCAGAGGAGTCGTCGTATTCTATTAATATTCTTAAGTATTCCGACATATAACGAACAAATTGTGAATTAATGTCAAATTCTAATACATAATCGTCTTATATGCGGCACGATTGTCTACACTTCAGAACTGACAATGTCACACCGTATATCAAAACGTACAATTCGTTACGAAAAATTTGTGAAGAAAAAGAGGAATTTATAACCTCATATTTCATTCCTTTGCAATTGTGTATTAAATGGTTAAAGTTTAACGATAATAGTTAAAAACATATCAAACATAATAATTTTTTATCAGTAATCCAAAGAAAAGCTAGTAAAAATGTTTATAAACCAATTTTGAGAGTTATTGATCAAAAATATTTATTTGTCACGAATATTTAATGCAAAATGCCTGGAAATTTTCACAAACTTCGACTTGAGTACAAACCCACCCTGGTTAAAGCTTTAGCTGCAAACGATGTATCTGTTTTCGAGAAAAAGATTGAAAAGAGCGGTCACAAGACGTTCGAGAGCGAATTGAAATGTGCACTCGACCAAATTTACAAGGAATTTTTATTGGAATTGATTGAAAACGATGCTCCATTACAAGATTTAGAGCATCTCATAGATTTATGCATACAAACATGCAGAAAAGGTTTTACTTCTTTATCCATGCCTGTATTATTATTAAGTGACATTTTCGAATTATTAACATTGGATAAATGCGAATACATGTTTCCCTATGTCGAACGACATGTTCAAGTATGGAAGGAAGACATATTTTTTGCCGCGTGCAAAAACAATCTGTTGCGTATGTGTAACGATTTGCTCCGTCGATTGTCTCGTTCTACTTCAACCATTTTTTGTGGACGTATCCTATTATTTCTAGCAAATTTTTTCCCGTTTTCAGAGCGATCAGGCCTGAATATTGTAAGCGAATTTAATTTGGAAAATGTAACAGATTACGCTACAACAGATGACAATTTTATGGAAGATGATGTTACCAGTGCTACTACAGAGAGTGACATTAAGAAAACAATCGTTGACTACAACTTGTATCACAAGTTTTGGTCGTTACAAGACTTCTTCCGGAACCCTATTCAGTGTTATAATAAAGTACAATGGAAGTTATTCCGATTACATGCAACTGATGTACTAAATGCATTTGAAGGTCTTAAACTCGAATATAATTTTGAGAAAAGCTCATCTACAAAGACAGAATCCAAAAAAATTGAAGAATTTTGCAAAGAGCCATTGCTGGAGCATATCAGTGCCGGCAGTTACGAAAATCGTTATTTTCCAAAATATTTGACTAATCGCAAACTCTTTGATTTACAATTATACGACGTAAATTTTAGACGCTCAGTTCTTGTTCAGTTCCTAATTTTATTCCAATATCTCACTACGAATGTTAGATTTAAGGCCGAAAATTTTGAATTGACATCTGACCAAAGAGAGTGGATCAACAATACAATGATCGAACGAGTATATAGTTTAATTAGAGATACGGCACCTGATGGTAAAAAGTTTGCTACATACATTTTGAAAATTTTAAGAAGAGAGGAAAGTTGGAATACGTGGAAAAACGATGGGTGTCCAGAATTTCGAAAGATTTCCACGAATTTAGGTTTGGCAGATGCCGATACATCTACACAGAAAAAATCTTTGGGTGATGCGATTAAAGAAGCTAATGAAAAAGGAATTCATTATTTGGGTAGTCCGGAACTTACTCGTTTATGGAATTTATATGATTCCAATTTGGGAGCATGTCGTGCGTCTGATCGTGATTTTCTCCCATCGTTGGAAAATTACTTTAGCGAGGCTATCGAGCAACTGACAAGTGATACAAATTCTGCAGCAGCCAGCAATCTGTTGCGTGATACGAATTTTGGGTGGCGCGCATTACGTTTAGTCGCGCGACGGTCACCGCATTTCTTTACCCACAGCAATCAGCCGATCAGTCAACTGCCTGTTTATCTGGAAACAATGGTTAAAAAGATTGGTGGCGCTACTACCATCAGTAACACCGGTCGTCTAAATGTAATAACTACTGATTCTTCAGGACAGTCAATGCGAAATGAAGAAGCCACCACTGATAAAATTGAAACTGCTGATGGCGAAGACAATGAAGCATTCAAAGAAAACCAAGAAAATAATGGAGAAGGAGAAACAGATGCAATGGATACAGATAACAATCAAAACGATTTACAAGAAGTTGATTTCGTAGATGATTCATCTCAAGATGTTGATAACGGCGACCCAGATGTTCTGACTTTTAAAGTTGCCAGTATTGGACGCGAGGATTTCGAAGAAATATGTGAAAGAATTTCACATGATTGGCGACGTGTCGCCCAAAAGCTATTAAATTATCAACCGGACGAGATCGAATACATTGCGAGCGAGAATTCTGGTAGCGATAAAGAAAGGGCGGGTGTAGTATTACGTATGTGGTTTTCGGAAGATGACGACGCGACACTTGAGAATTTTGCTTATATTTTGGAAGGACTCGAACTTTCTGAAGCTGCTGACACCATCAAGAAGTCAATCCTACGATGAAACAGAACATAGCTATGAATTTCATTACATAATTCTATAAAAGCATATTTTATTTTTATAACCAATTTAAAAACTCAAACAATATTTGTTTCAATGTACAATAAATATCTCAAATTGTCTGTTCTATATTATTTCGTAGGAAAGCATTTTTCCCATCCTTGGATTTAAGCATATTTATAATTCAAATAATTTGAAGAAAAAGTATCTTCTTTGTAATTCCTTAATTTCTTCTAAAAAGAAAGTACAAAGAAGATTTTTATATTTTAACTTATGAATCAAAGAATTTCAATAAGAAACAATTTATCTTACTTAATTTTACTAATAAATATAATTGTTACTCCGGATTATTTAGGCATAAGACAATTATAAATACGTATGTAATAATTATTCATGTTCATATTTATAATTGAGCCCAATTCTGAATTGCCTATTTTGTGAATAACTACTATCAAAATAATATAAACTATAGAAAAGTGGTGCTTACACTGTGCGCAACTGTTTCGCGAAACATATTAGTTTAGTGAAAACCGAGAGGATGTCAACGTGAGCGACGACGCGGTCGGTTTTCTAGTGCGCATCAAAGTGTCTATTATGCCTGCATGAAGCAGAACTACGAAACCTAAATAGTATGCGATTTGTCATGGAATGTCTTAAGAGATAATCAAAAACATTTTTCAGTGGATAATATTTTTGCTTAAATTTCGCAGAGAATTTGAGACGCAACGTTAATATTAAGTTGCGGAGGAGTGCAATTGCCAGGCGGTCAGTTTAGCACTTTAAAACATAGATCAATTGCGAGACGAAAAAACGGGGTATAAAATTTTCGCATAGTGCAATTGCGAGACGACAATAAATTTAATCTTTTATAGGTAATATACTTCATTTCATACGTGTTTACAAAAAATGAAAATAATTTTATGCCAATAATACAGTATTGTCCATTTCAAATGAAAGCGCATCTCTGTAGAAAGCATATATCTAAACAGATCTCAAAATCTCTATAGCATAGTGCATCTAAATTGTATATAATTTTGAATAATCCATGCAAGCTCCCGAAATCTACCTTTATAGTCTAGGCAGGAATGTCGGCCTAAACTCTCCCACCCGACTAGAACTGCAGAATAGTACGATCGTATAGAATGGAATGTAGCCGCATCCTGTTGAACGCCTGCTTTCGGATTTTAAGAACTAAAGCATTATTCTCGAATGCAAGAGAACTTTACTGCAGTTTGAATTTATTAGAATATAATTTGTAGACTAAGCTTGCATCCAGATTATAATTAGTTCAACTCTACAATGTTGGTACGTGTAACTTGCTTGATGCGTTTCGTGTAGACAGCTGAACTTGTCTCACCCGAACCAGAAAAAAATAATCCGTTTTATTGAAATTTATATCGTTTTATTTGATTTTTATCTTCTTTCTCATGACGTAAATGATCGTTATACAGCAAATGCTGCACTCGGAGATATTGGAAAGTTGTTTTCTTCAGTACCTTGTCTCGCTTAAATTGGTGGCTCACCAATATTTTATCGTTGTTACCCGCAACGTCTTGCACCGTAAAGGCTCGAAACGGTTTAGCGAACCTCATATTGCCTTTTAAATTAGCTTTGTTTTTAAAATGTTCTAAACTTTATATATATTTAGTATTGTTTGGTTTAGTTGTAGCAAAATATTTCTTGCGCGGAATATTTACATCTTAAACTCCATTTAATCATAACCAATATTTCGATTCAAATCATCATGTTGTTAATCGCTTCTTAAGTTTTGTGTATAAATCATTGGCTACACTTGGATTCTGTACATATATGTTTCATGTCATCATAATCCAATGTAATGAAACTAGAAAAAGAAATGTTTTGGTGGGAGCAGGGAGGGTTAAACTATGATCAGATTCGGACGAATTAGCTGCAGGAGGTGGTTTTCGCCCGAGGAGATGCTTCGTGTTAAGTCTCGTTTTCACCTAGTCGTCTTCGCTTGTTGTCCGATGGGCCTGAGATTTGCAACAATTCATCGGCTTTCAACAATGGTTCCTTGGTATGTTCACTTCACCGCCATACATTATTATTGCTTTCAGTTCTCGGAACTTTACATCCTTTAGAATAAATATCGTTATTTGTCGTAGTTCTATAACAATAATGTCTCAAACTATGGATTACATTCTGATAAAACTACTTTGCGATCGTTTCTACTGCTACTACTACTTATGTATTTTCCTTCCGCTGCCGCTGTCAACTAGTGTGCCATTTACTAAAAGCGTATTGAAATTTACAAGCAGTGATTGTAGTAATAGTAGTAGTAGTAGTGTATATTTATTAACTCAGTTGTTATTTACAACGAAAAGAAAAAAAATTTGAAACATTTACATATTTTGTTTTTACATTTTACACTTCACTTCTTGGGTATTCGAATAATTATTTTTGGAATTTCTTTATATCTGCGCACTCTTATATCTAGCGGTAACTAATTAAAGCTAGCACTTCCTCTTTTGAACAGTACCGAACTATTGCAACTTATGTGTATGTGCTCTTGTTGCCTGGTGTTCTGATTGTGAATCCATTTGTTTTGTACAATATATTCACTTATATGCGTAGGAAACATATTGCACTTTATTTTAGAAATAAATGTTAAAGAAAAAGATTTTATCATTTGATCTACATTTAACAACTCCAGTTTATTTAACATATCCATAATTCTTGTATCCCGTTTTGCTCCTAGTATGGTCCTCATTGCTTTATTTTGTAATCTATGTAACCTTTTATCTGTCCTCTATTTCCATATAGTAGGAGCGTCGCACAATATTCGTAATGCGGCTTTATTATGGTATTAAACATTAGTTTAAGTGTTCTTCTACCTAATGTCCTACTCACCCGCCCAACAAAAAACGTCTTTTTTGTGACTTTATCCTCCCAGCCCAATAATTCTAAAATGGATTTCAGGAATTTAATCAATCAACCAACGCCTCAAACCCCTCATCACATAAAGACCCAAACACTAATAATTCCTCCCCACTTTTACAAAAAAAAATTGAATATCCTTCATATTTCTTCGTGAATGACAAATCTCCATTTAGTATTACCATAACTTTAAAAGATAGCACTTTGGACCCTGACGCTGTCCATTCTTCTCTGCTTGGCAAGTGGCTTTGTGAGAATGGGGCACAGGGCGTTAAGCTCGTTACTATACGCAGCAGATATAGTACCTCAGTTGAATTTCACGCTCGGCACTCGGCAAACACATTTCTGGACTCTAAATTATAAAGCGCTAATTATAAATGCATGCTAATTATAAAGCGTTTATTCCTCAGCATTTAGTGTCATGTCGTGTAATGATAAGGAGTGTCCATAAAAAATTTTGGACGAAGATACAAGCAAGAATAATATAAAAACGAATATTTCCCATTCAAAATGCATCAACGCTAGACGTATCTCAATCAAGAAGCGCAACTCCGAAGGCAATTTGGATATTATTAATATTCAGTTTGTTATCCTTATTTTTTCGGGTTCTAGAAACCGAGAAGAAATCAATATTTTTAATAATTTACACGTAACCACTCTATTTGTCTGTACTGTTACACAATGTATCAATTGCTTATCCTATGGACACAATTCCTCTAATTGTAAATCCATTGCTAAGTGTTCCAACTTGGGGAGAAACATTCCACCGAGAATCATGTAATTCCATGTTCAACTTTAAAATGTTTATATTGCGGCGACAACAATCACTCGTCTTTAGACAGCAATGTTTCCTCTAAAGATAGAAGATGTTCGGAATTCCTACGTCAAAAAAAATCTAAGAAACTATGGCACTTCACAATATAACCTTTTCCGCATCCTTGTGTTAATAGGGTGCTCATCCTATTAACACAAGAAAAGAAACTCGTATGGATACTACTATTCTCACAAAAAAATCATTTGATATCCTTACCGATAATATTCCTACATCACTATCCCCTAGATCCTTTCCTCCTCTTACCGACATCAGCTCCCCATCATCCTAAACACTCCTTCTTCCAATAGACCTTTCAACTCCGCATCAGATTCAGGAATTTTAAAAAAGAATTCACCAAAGAGAAAATCATTAGATTCAAGTAATCCACTCGTTATAAATAATAAACTAACAAACTAACACAGGAGGAAGCACTCTTCGAAAACACCTCCTGTTACCCCCCCCCACGAACTCACCCTCTTCTCCTAACCCGCGTCCCAAAGTACATAAAGTGGAATACACAACACATTCTCCTCCGTTCAAATTTTCATCCTCTCCTCCATCTACGAGCATAGAAGAATCCTCAATAGTCGACAAGGTGCACTTTTAAGTTCTATGCCTTCCAGTGCATATGAACATATCTTCCTAAAATCTTTCTCTATTCTATCTAGTAAAAACGTTTCTGATATTCCCAATTCCTTAACATCAGAACAATTTAACAATTAGCTCAAAATTTAATAAATCACTTTTAATTCTACAACGGTTAATTATTATTAAAAAGGTTGAATAAACGAATAAATAAAAATGGCTTTAACAATCCTATAATGGAACAGTAGAAGTATATCCGCTAATAAAACGAAAATTTAATATATCTGTCATGTTTACGCTCCTGACATTGCTTTTATTTCTGAAACATGGCTATCTCCAGATAAACATTGTAGGAGTTAATTTTGAACTCCAATGTCACCCTGATTTACAATATGTTTGTTTAAACATAGCCCACATTAATTTTGTCTTCATATACAGTCCTCCACATGTAACGGTTAGTATAGAATTCTGACGCCACATAATATCTAAGATAGAACCTCCATTCTATATTGTAGGGGATTTTAATGCGAACAGCTCAATATGGGGAAGTTCCATTACTAACGCTAATGGAACCTCATTGATAAGATTTATAGAGGAACATGATCTTGTTATTCTTAACAATAAATCCCCTACAAAGATCAACAGTCCCAATTGTAATAGGAGCTCAGTTGACATTACTTTGTGCTCTATGGATTTCCATTCTAAATGTGAGTGGACACTCCTAGATAACCCGTATGGCAGCGACCACTATCCTATTATTGTGAATATTTTCCTTCCGTTTTTAAATTTGTATATTAATACTGCCAATTCTCAAAAGAAACGAAATTTTAAACTAGCAGACTGGTATGGGTATAGCAACTTCTTTCTTAAGAATATGTGTCAAATTCGATAGAAACAAATTATGAATCATTTATATTTCATCTACAGAAGGCAGCAGACATGTTCATCCCATTCCATACCAATTCATATAAAAACCCGCCATGCCCTTGGCGGGATGCGGAAGTTGAATCCCTATTTAAGAAAAGGAAACGTTTCCTACGATTTAAAAAAAAAAGACTGTGGAATCTCACCTAAATTATAAGCGTATTGACGCCTTAGTTAGAAGAACTATTCGCAAAAAAAAAGAATAGTTTTGTCAATTTCTGCGAATCGCAATCGAGGATTTCTAATATTTCAGATGTGTGGAAAAAAGTCAAAGCAATCTCATATGCCAATAGATGTCACCCTCAGAGATCTAGAAGGATGCCAGACGCCTGTGAGGAGGACTTTCTGGATCAACTAGCCCCTGCATTAGCCTTCCCTCTTGCCGAAGAATCTAAGAAGAATTCTACCTATTTTTTACTCAATCCAATCACATATCACGAACTCGACCACATTCTAATCAATCTAATAGATTCGTCACCAGGAATGGACGCCATCTCGTACTCTATGGTCAAGCATCTCCCGAAAGAGATGCTTTTACTTCTAGTAAATATATACAACACAATCATAATCTCTACTGAAATACCAGAATAATGGAGCCGTTTCTAGATCATCCCAATTCTTAAACCTGGGAAAGATTTTTTGTCCCATCTCAGCTATCGGCCAATTGCCCTATCCTCTTGTGTAAGCAAAATCTTCGAGCATATTGTTAAGATACGATTGGACTGGTGGATCGAAAATAACGAGCTACACCATAATTGTCAATTTGGATTTCGAAAAGGAAGACAAACCATGGACTGTTTATCTGTACTGTACTCTGAAACAAAAAAAGGTTTTATTAATAAGGAACACACCGGTAGTATATTTCTGGACATTAATAAAGCCTACTACTATGTCAATCCTTATTTGTTATGCTCAATGTTACATAAGATGAACTTTCCTTCTAACTTACCAAATTAATATATAATATAATATCTTTAAGAAAATATTCCTTTATGGGGAAGATTCATTAAGTAGGGAAATATGATTGGGACTGCATCAGGGATCTGTTCTCAGCCCCATTCTCTTCAATATATACATTTCTAATATTTATAAAACTATCGCCCCCGCCCCCCCCCCCCCCCCCCAAAACAAAAGAAAGAGACAAAAGCCCGCTAACGCAAAAAAAAAAAAACAGTAGAGG
>WYDF02257967.1:0-33843 GCA_009867245.2 Adranes taylori
ACAGATGACTTACATTGTGTATCCGACTACCAGGTTTTCCACATGGGTACCCTTTCAAGCGACGTAAAGTTACGGATAGAGGGATTAGTGAAATGCAAAACAACAGAGGGCTTAGGGAGTCGCCTTGGAAAATGTCCCTTTGGTAACGGACTGGGTTCGTTACATCGCTTTTCTTGTCAGCTTTAATGACAAGCGAGTTATTATAATTATTGTTATTATTATTATAGTAACTTACGAAAAAGTGTACACATTTTGGTCGGAAATATCATTGAAATCGATTTACCGCATAACAGTATCTTGGAGAATTATAAGTAACTATCCGGATTTCGAAGTTTCCTTGTTCAAGTTCAAGCACAAGTTACTACTACAGAAGTTACATAAATTGTGTTCATCATGCATGAATTTTAAGGATTTTTCTTGTACAAATTGTATTTTATTAAAACCTACATATAAACAATACATGTATAAAGCCTACGTAGGGTTACAAAATACTTTATGAGACAGTGCCGTCTGATTCGGGGGCAATACAATCTATGCAAATTATGTAATACAAAGATATTCAAAATTATTAATTTTTTTAGCAAACAAACAAATTTGTGCCACCTTAAATTTAGTATATAAATAATGAATATACAATAATCTTTCAATTACACATAGTAATTTATGCATCACCAAGAGGGTGGCAATCCTACTTAAAGCTGTATGTAATGCAAAGTAATTAAAGTCACAAATTAACAATTTTTCTATGAATGAAAATACTTTTGTGCCACTTTTCTTTAAGTATAGTTTTATGGGACCAATAAGACAATAATATTTTTGAAAGGACCTTCTCTACAGATTGGATGTTTACTTAGATGCAAGTGGCACAAGTAAGATTGCCACCTTGTCGGACGGCACTGATGCATAAATCATTATGTGTCATTAGAAGATCGTTGTATATCATTATTTATATACTAAATGTAGGGTGGCACCATTTCTTTTAATAAAAAAACTGATTAAATTTGATCCTGAGTATATAGTTATTAGCATAGTTTGAATAAATGCTATTGCTAGACACTCGGACGCCACTGACCTATAAAAAATATATGTTTTTGAAAGGTCTATAGATTGTATTTATACTTAAATAAAGGTGGCACTGAAGTATTTTCATTAGTACAAAAATTGTTAATTTGTGACTTTGATTATTTTGCGTTACATATAACTTTTAAGTAGGATTGCCACCCTGTTGGACGGCACCAATGCGCAAAACATTATGTGTAATTGGAAGATCATTGTATGTCCATTATTTATGTACTAAATTTAAGGTAGCACAAATTCGTCTGTCTCTTAAAAAAAAAGGTCTAAATTGGGCCCTGAATATATATGTATTAGCATAGTTTTAATAAATCCTATTACTACCCACTCCGACGGCACTGATTCATAGACCAATATGTGTTTTTGAAAAGACATTGTCTACAGATTGTATGTATACCTAAATAAAAGTGGCACAGAAGTATTTTCATTAATAAAAAAAATGTTAATTTCTGACATTGATTATTTTGCGTTACATAGTGATTAAGTAGGATTACCACCCTGCTGGACGGCACTGATGCATAAATCATTACGTGCAATTGAAAGATCATTGTATAGCCATTATTTATATACTAAATATACACACATCTCTGGACTTACATTCATATACTTTTTCATTGTTTCAATCATTTCATTCATATCTTCGCTTCTACTAGCCATGCATACAATATCGTCTGCACAATAAAGAGACCACGCTTTCGTCATTCCAACCTTAACCCTACACGCTTGCTCTCTGATCAAAGCATCCTCTAAATCCGACTAATAAATATTGAACAGGCTGGCAGTAAGTGGGCATCCCTGCCTTACACCTCTGTGCGTCTCAATCCATTCCGATACATTCTCATTCACTCTCGTCCTTACTTTCGTTCCATCATACATTCTTTCTACCATTCTTCTTGAGGTATATAACATTTGAAGATATTTTAAAATTAGACTTCTTCTGAGTGCTGTATTCACATTAGGTACAATGAAATGGTTTTAGAGTGGTCAAGATTTTTGAATTACATGAGATATATTTTCAACTGAGACGTCTTTGCAGTCTTCTGAAATGGTAAAAATGTTTGAAGTATCTGATCTGAAAATGTTTCAAATGAAGTTTCTTTGAGGTCATGTATTAGCATTCGGAACAATGAAATGTTTTATAGGGGTAGAGATTATTGAGATCTGAACACATTTTCAAGTAAGACCTTTTTATATTCGGACTAATGAAACGGTTTCATAATGATAGAGATTTTTGAGGAATTTGAGATTTGAAAATGTTTTCAAAAGAGACTTCTTTGTAGTCTTGTATTCGCATTCCGTACAATGAAATGGTTTTATAGTGGTACAGATTTTTGAAATGTATGAGATTTGAAGACGTTTTGATACAAGACTTCTTTGAAGTATATTCGGAACATTGAAATATTTATAGTGGCAAAGATCTTTAAAGTGTCTCAAGACGTTTTCAAATGATACTTCTTTTTTAGTTTTGTAATCGCATTCGGAACAATTAAATAGTTCTATAATGGTAGGGATTTTTGAGATATTTAAGATGTGAAAACGTTTTCAAATGAAACGTTTTTGAATACTGTATTCGTATTCGGAACAATGAAATAGTTTTATAGTGTTAAAATTTTTGAAGTATAAAGATATTTTCTAATGAGACTACTTTGCGGTCTTGTATTCTCATTGGGAATAAGGAAATGGTTTTATAGTGATAAAGTATCTCAGATATAAAGACGTTCTCAAAAGATTCTTTTTTGTAGTCTTTTATTTACATTCGGAACAATGAAATGGTTTTATAGTGGTCAAAATTTTAGAGGTATATGAGATCTGAAGACGTTTTCAAATCCAACTTCTTCGCAGTGTTGTATTCGAATTATGAACAATGAAATGACTTTATAGTGGTAGAGATTTTTGAGGTATCTACCTGAGATCTGAAGATATTTTCAAATGAGGTTTCTTTGCAGTATTGTATTTGCATTCGGGAGAATGAAATGGTTTTTATACGTAAAACTTGTTATGTGATTGTAAGCTGTCAAGTACCTTTTACGTATTGTTGCTTTTATGTTCCTGTTGTGTGCCTGTCCTATTCTCATAATCAAATTGTATGATATATAATAGTTAAATTCATGTGTTTACATTTCTTCAAATGACGCTTATTTACATTCTTGTAGTCGCATTCGCAACAATGAATTGTTTTTTATATGTATCGAAATGTCCTCTGTTGAACAATGCGTTTATAAATAATTATTAAACTAATAATTAGGCTGAAACATTTAATTCAATAGAAATAATATACAAAACTTTTATAAGAATTATAAATAAAACAATCGTTAAACAGTACATAATATTATTCTAACTGTAACAAATCAAATACTTTTTAAGATGTTGCATAAATCAAAAATAATATCATGTATACAATTATTAAGAATAATGAAGATAATAATAATAATAATAGTAATAATAATGATAGGTTTTATCAAAGAGTAAAGTAAGACAATAGGAGAGAGATGTACAAAAAGATAAAACCTCTAATATATTATTAAACTTTATTATACAGAGATAAAATTAACTAAGCTTAAGACTTTTATTTTATATATGAATATAAGCGTGCAATTCAATGTTACACCAGTGTGTGTGTGTTGTGTGTGTGTGCGTGTGTGTGTGTATGTGTGTAGAGTAGTAGTTAGTAGTCGCCGCGCACAGATCTTTATCCTTTTGAAAATAATGTGGATTCTTCAAACGGTCTTTTGTGCAAGGCTTTTTCGTATGAAAACAAAGAATCTCTCTCATTTGGGCATGGGTTTGATCTTATTTTAAAAAGAGTGCGAGTCCTTTATAGTAATTGGTATGCATAGAGCATTATAATTGCATTTACCTCAACTATTTTAATTTTTATTACATTGCGATTTATATTTTAAAGAAATTCTTATTGTAACTAATTATATTAATTATAATTGATTAATTGATTATATACTAATTATTGTGTACAATGATGATGTTAAATAATTAATTTGATTTAGATCAAGTGTGTCCAAACTTTATACCGCTGAGAGCTTTTTTCCTATTTTAAATTTGCTTGAGATCGACCCCTAATAGGAATGTAATAGGTTTTTTTTTTTATTTGATATACTTGATATTTGATATACAAAGTTAATAGCGCATATTTTAAAAGCGAAATATCATTAGACATGTACTTAAAAATAATAATATTTCAATAATTTCGTAATTTTAACATATTTTACTTTACGCTTGAGGGAACAGAAAAAAAAACAAAAAATCATGCAATTTTTCATTATTTTACAATAATTTAGAAATCGAATTTAATGAGATATTTGAGATTGTTCATTTTTGTCAATCTTTAAATAATTTAGCTGATAACCACTTGTTTCATTTGCAAAACGTATGCAATTCGTCGAGGTGATTACGTGTCAAACGTAACCCATATTTATTTTGAACAGAATCTTGAATCATATCTTCATTTATATTCAACAGTGATAATATGAAGCTGCTAATTGTATTAAGATTTCTATAATCTTAGAATCTCTTTTTGAATTGTTCCAACATTTTCTCCAATGCAGCAGTATATTTTGTAATTATATAATTATATAAATCTACGTTTTCACCAATCTTTTCTTTTAAATGATTAAAATGCTTGAAATCCGCAAGATGGAATTAATTATTTCTACAATGATTTTCATTACTTCATCTCAATTTATGCTAGCGCATAAGAGTTGGTGATGGATAATGTAGTGATATGAAAGAAACTTCGGAAACCTTTCCTTCAAAGTGTAATAAGATTCTAACCTCAAAGTGCACCGTTTGTCGTAATAGAAAAGACTTTAGTGATAATTCTTCTGATAGAACGAAGCGTGTACAAATCTACTTAATTGCACCGTGCCACTGGTATCAAGTGATTAATCGAATTGAAGTGAAAGGAATGTGTAAACCTTGTTACAACATTTAAAGCAAGGTTATTCTTTTGACTACTATACTGCTTTTCTTATTCTGGTCGTACGTAACATAAAAAGCTCATTGCATGAGTTATTCGCTGATCTTAGTTAGAAATTCGCGGATCTTATTATTGTAATAAAATACTTAAACACAAAAATGAGGTATGCAATAACATGGTGAAATAATTTTTGTTTATTGTTCCTTAGCATTTATAACTTCATATGTATGACTCGACCCGCGATTTTTAATTGACTTGGAATAAATAGCTTCTATTTACAATTTGAAAGTAGTTAGAATGATTCCAATTCCATTATCAAAATAATAAGTAAAGTTGAGAACTAAAGCTAATTTGATTTATGATATTAATTTGTTCTGATTGGATTTTATAGCTTCTCCAAGACGTTTAAATGGTCGAATGCTGAATGTTTAATGATGATGTTGTAGCTTGATCCAACCAGTTGACATGATGAAGATACGAAAATGGTGTAAGATATATTGCTGTTGATGCGGTCTAATGTGTGGCGAAGAAAATTAATTTGTAGGATTTATTCTCTGGCGTCAAAGTAATAGCGGAACTACGTAGCTTGATGGGCCTTTCTGGAGTTTCATTTCTGATTTTTTTGTTGATACAAGCTTTACATTCCTCTGCTGTCGTCCGCATCGTTTTCTCAGATGTAGGTTGATATGAGTGAGATAAAATGAAGACTAGATGTAAATAATGAATGTAATTTGTATATATGTGATTTAATGTTATGAAATTTTACTATTGGCCGTAGTTGAATTGAATTTAAATTTAAATAAAATAATAATCGATTTGTTGCGCTGCTTACTTAGTTACCAAACAGAGTCGAAAGTGTGAATTAGCTCACTCTAAGAATGCGTTTGATCACTTAATGGAGAATTATTGTACTTGAAATGTGCTAATTTGCTCACTCAGAAACAACTTGTACAAAACCCAAAATGAGTCTGGAGAACGCTGGTTTAAGTGGGTCTATTAATGTGAAATTACCTGAAGCGACTTTTGGTAATAGGCTAACCGGTGGCAACTCTCGTAGTAGCCGGGACCACTTGGGCGTGACCTGTCTGCTGGAGAATCTTAGGCAGCTACGAATTTCGACAAATAGAATTTTTTTTGATCCGTTGAGATTTCTAAGGATCTCAATTGCATTGGACTAAAAGCATAAGTGGTGGTGCATAAGACGAAGCATAAGCATACGACGAAAGCATAAGTGGTGATGTGTATAAAGGTGGTGGATGGTAGCTATACGCGACCAACATCTTGGGGGAGTATAAGTTACTCCTTCCATCGACTAAAGAGCAAGCGAAGGACTGTTAGCGCTATCCCCTATAAAATGCAGAATTAGCCAATTACAGATGTTTACCACTAATCGTTGACAAGCACAAAAGGGTGAGAACATAACTGCTTATTGAAAATTGGGTGGTGGCAATATTCTTTAAATGCTTTTCAGTTCAAAAAATAATAAGAATAATAAATAGATTTGCAAAAGAAAGAAATGCGGAAATATCCTAGATGTGTGATAAACACATCCATGTATCTATGACAAAGCATGCCGACAAGCCGCCGGTATTTCGTATAACTAGTAGCGGTGAAACATCAAATAGCGCGGTTTGCTTTCTATTTTTAGGCGCGTAGGGAATCTGCATATGTATAAATGCTGTCAATATCCTTCCGTATTGAGGATTATTTCTTTTCGCACGAAGCGGAGCGTTTTATGATTTCGCGAAGTTTTTCTTTTACGAATAAAGTTTTCATTTAACAATTAATATTGGTAATTAGTCGTTATTAAATTGATTTTATTGACCTCTTTACTCATTCCTCATTCTATTCATGATTTATTAGAGGGTTAGATTACATTTATTAATTCATTGAGTTAATGGAATATGATAATCCGATATCAGCCTCTAAGTCATTTTCGCATATCGTGTGCTAAAAGTTCTAATCTCCTCGCTACAAAGTTTCTTGATAATTGCATATTTTGAGTCGCGTTTATGATTTCATCTATTGTTTTTTTTTTTAAATTTATAAAAAATGAAATACCAGCTGCTAAAAGTCCTTATTTAAAAAGCTCACCATCGGTTGCTAATATATGAGCCACACGTACAGGTTGCGATGTCGATTTGTCATAAACTTTCTTAAAGAATGACTGTTGCCTCCTTCACCTTTTGTATCTGTTCCTTATGTACTTTTGAATTACTAGGATAATTACGATTGTATTATTCATGCTAGATTTAGATTACCTCTTTTTGCTAGAGAAACTATCAGATTGCATATCAATCAGAAGCACTTCTCGTTATTCATCGAGAAGAAAAACTCCTCTTCTGAGTAGTTATTAAAATGATACGATTTTGATTTCTTCGCAGCACTCTTTTTAATGATATTACAGTATTTTTTTAAACAACGGTGAATTTAATGTGTAAAGAGCATTTCTAAATGCATTTGAAAACCTGTTATTAATTAGCAATTTTACGAAAAAGTAACACGTGTCTCGATGTAATATAACTTCATCTATATTTCTTCACCTCTATATATGTTTCTGATCAGGAGAATATTCACATGTTGTGGTATTAGAATTATTACGCGTATGCTGATTGTGGAAAAGCAGTCCATGATTTAGGATGTCATGGATGTCCAGCCGCATCAATGATTTAGTTTAGATCTTTGAAAATACAAATAATTTTAAGAAAAATTTGTGGAAACGTCTGCCACCCCCTGTTAAATATATTGTAGACCAAAATACTACATTATGTTGATACATTTAGAATTATTTATTTATTTCGATAATTAGCCAGTGGTTATTTATTTCGAAAAGTCCCAATTTACAAATCGCATAAAATGTGAAGTATTAGCTTTTTTTCCAGTAGGCAGTATTAGTTTTTCCAGTATCCAGTATAACATTTCCAGTATAAGTTTTCCGCATTAAATATTAAATCTAAGTTTAAACTATATTTAGGGAACTATTTAGTTAGATCCAACATATTGGATAATGTTTTGAAGAGATCATGAAAGCTATAAAAATTTGTACGTTTTTGAAAAGCCAAGTTTTTGCTAAAAATCAGTTCAGTAGACTCCACAACTGCTAAAGACAATTTCGAGTTGCATAAATTTCCACATTTTATTATCTTTAAAATTTAAAGAAATGTAGATGTTAGTGCAGCACAGGATCGAGGACGCTGGACTAGACTACGGGAGGCCTATGTTCAACAGTGGACACAACTTGGCTAATTGATGATGATGATGATGATGAGATGTTATATTGCTTTTACGTAGCATATATGATTTGTTGAACATTGATGTGCTCATTTCTTCGAAAACTGCTTATAGACATGTTTAGGATATTCAAATTGCTTAAAAAATCTAGGTAATTGTAGCTGCGCGCATTTCTGGCATTCGGTGGAGGCTTCGTCAATACCCTCTAGTGCGCACATTGAATCACTACACCGGCTTGCGAGGCCAGCGCTGAACAACTGTGTTACCACCTAGACTGTTTAATCAATTTGAATTTTTTTATATAATGTGCATATGTAGGATAGAATGCCTACGTTATTATACGATATTTGATATTTAAATGCAGTTTAAGACGCTACTACAACTAGTTTTTTAAGCAATTTAAATATCTTAAACACATCTATAAGCAGTTTTTGAAGAAATTAACACACAACTTTTTGTCCAATTTATTTTTCAAGGACAAATTACTCCGAACTTTAATCATCGATATATTTTAAACTAGTCATTTTATAATTTTTCATTTTAAGGAAATTTTACGGAAAAAATAGGATTTATATTTTAGCTATATAATATAAAATACGATTTCCTTATCGCAGAAAAAGTACAAAAGAAAACATGTAATAATTAATATATACATAATTATAAATAAATTTCTATCTTAATAGGCAATAAATAATTATTGAGCGTTAAATATTTCTTAAATGAAAAAGGTGTATTAAAACTTATATAAAAAAAAACTAAAAGCAATTATATGTCGAAGATGAATTGATTCAAGATGATAGATAAAGCCAAAGAATATTACCCAGCACGAAACTTATACAGAATCAGTATATTTTCGAGATGATTGATGAAGTTAATAATTGGTACAGATGTACTCCTAACATTACTTTTCGTGTAGCGTCTAAGTATTAATTACAACATTATTTGAAATTTTTTGTTACTTGTTTAGACATAAATTGTTCTATACTATAATCATATTTGGATTAACCTTTAAATAAGATCGATGATTACATTTAATAGTTACAAATATTATTCAAAATTAGAGTAACGATATGTTTGTTCTAATAGTTGATAAGATTTTTTCAAATTTTAAAAATTCAAAAATATTTCATGATTAATTTGGGCAAAATTACTCGATTGTTTAATTTTTATAAATTTTATAAAAATTTTTAAAATCTGGAATTTCTAAAATTTTTTAAGATGATTTTGGCCAAAATCATTAAATTTAAAATATTTTAAAATTTAAAATTTTTAAAAATCTCAATTTTTAGTTTTCAAAAATCTCGAAATTTTTAAAAAAAATTTCAAAATTGAAAAAGTCGCTAAATAAGAATTGTGGGAATAGATTTTTTTAGATTTTGGGCTAAAATTTTTTCAAATTTTAAAAATTCAAAAATATTTCATGATTAATTTGGGCAAAATTACTCGATTGTTCAATTTTTATAAATTTTATAACAATTTTTAAAATCTGGAATTTCAAAAATTTTTTAAGATGATTTTGGGCAAAATCATTAAATTTAAAATATTTTAAAATTTAAAATTTTTAAAATCTCGAAATTTTTAGTTTTCAAAAATCTCGAAATTAAAAAAAATGTTCAAAATAGAAAAAGTCGCTAAATAAGAATTGTAGGAATAGATTTTTTTAGATTTTGGGCGAAGATTTTTTCAAACTTTAAAAATTCAAAAATATTTAATGATTAATTTGGGCAAAATTACTCGATTTTTTTACATTTTTATAAATTTTATAAAAATTTTTAAAATTTGGAATTTCTAAAATGTTTTAAGATGATTTTGGGCAAAATCATTAAATTTAAAATATTTTAAAATTTAAAATTTTTTAAAATCTCGAAATTTTTAGTTTACAAAAATCTCGAAATTTTTTAAAAAAGTTTCATAATTGAAAAAGTCGCTAAATAAGAATTATGGCACAAACATTTTTGGTTCCATGCTCGGAACGAGATGGAGCGTTTCGTTCCGTAAAGATACCGGAATAAAGTACCGTTCTCGTTACGCTTAAAATTCAATACATCTATCCTTTACAGCAGCGGTCGGGGAAAGCGGGGTAAATTACCTCAAATGGGGTAAAAATGAACTTTTGTGGGGTAAAAATGAACTCTTCGCCATGGGGTAATAATATGAAAGATGCAAAAAAGAGGCGATTTGGTTTTTTTTTGTTCTTCGGTTCGGCATGGAGTAATAATATGAAAGATGGTAAAAAGGAGGCGATTTCGTTTTTTTTTTGCTCTTCGCGATGGGCTAATAATATGAAAGATGGTAAAAAGAGGCGATTTCGGTTTTTTTTTGCTCTTCGCGGTGGGGTAATATCAACTTACACAAAAATATTTTAAAATATTTTGGGGAATGATTAAAAAAGTTCCCCGACCGCTGCTTTACAGCGACAAGGAAAAACATATTTAAATCAAGTATTCAATTTTCTTTATTAATTTGTAATGCGCTATCAAATTTTTTATTTTGTGCATCTTGTTTCTTTTAATTAAAATTAGCTTCTTACTATTAATCAAATAAATATTAGGAAGTCATAACTTTTGGTCCAATGTTTCTAGCAAGTAATATTATAAACTATTATTAAAAGAGTTTTGTACTTCTTTATTTAAATTTATTTGTGACGAGTTTCGCTTTATAGCATCTACAGTTTTGGAACAAACAAAGAATAAATCAATTTAGAAAATTATAAAAGCAATTTTAAGGTGATACTTATATATAGTGTGACTTGCAAAATTTGTTACGTTTGCGAGTTTGCGGTAATGGTCTCTATGTATGTACTACTATATCTGTATCTTCATTAGTTTTATTATTGAATCAACTTTCTGAATCAAACGTAAGTTACTGATAATACATTAAATACCCATTATCTACCTTTCCCAATAATAAAATTCTAACATCTCTCAAACATAACAAATTTCGCAATATCACACAATATATAACTATAACCTTAAAACTGCTTTTATAATTTTATAAATAAATTTATTCATTATTTGTTCCATAACTATAGAACCTGTACCTGAAGATTCTATAATGCGAAACCGGTCGTTCTTCCAATTTCAAATAAATTTGAATAAGGAAGTACAAAATTCTTTTAATAATAGTTAAGATATTAAAGACTAAGATTTTGTAATAAATAATATTAAAGACTATCAATATTTTCCAGTTTTTATCATCGAAATTCACTACAATTAAAATTTAACAAAAATTCAATCGACGAGGAAACAGACCAGTGAATTTTCTATTAACATGTTCATGTAACTTATATTTATTGTATTTTAGTTATCTATTTTTGGGAATATTGTTTTAAGTTTTTGTGTCCAACTATTATATCAATAATAATTTTGTTTTGTATTTTTAAGTAAATTAAAAATAATATATATATTTTATATTTTAAGTATATTTTCAAAATTTTATTTACAATAAAATCTATTCGTCACTAATAAATATTAACATCATTTCCAAATGTTTACTATTTATTTTAAAATTCAACGCATTTTCGAATTTATGAAAGAAACTAAAATTTTAAAGAATTACCTAAAACACACTTGCATATTAATTACCTGTTTAAACGAGGATTTTCTATAGGATTTTTAAGTTGCCTTTGTATAAATCAGAAAGATTTACATTCACCAACGCTCAACTCAATAACTCCGAACAATTAAGATCCTCGTATTATTTATGTATTTCGTTCTGTTGACACGATAATGATCGCTTTGCATCCTAAGCGGTATGCAGGTCAGTACAATATTCATGTATATATTCTTTTGTGTTCATGCATTCGTTTGTTGTTGTTGTTGTTGATTTCGTTTGTTGTTCATTCCTACTGAAACTGGCTCGACGCATAGAACAATGAACCATGCGACTACTCTTGGCCATTGCGTTGCGTAGTAAACGGAATATATATGTTTCCTGTGTGTAATATGTTGTTGTCTGTGTATGGGGTTTATTGCTATGTGTGCTGTGTGGAAATGAGTAATCAGTTGTTTAACACAAACTATAATTTTTTTCTTGGTCCAAGATCACCGTGAATTTCTGTATGACCAATATTATGATGTTCAGAACATTGTAAATTACCAAGAAATTTTTGATCTTGCCTTATCGATTTAGGTAATAAGTTCCTAAATATTCCATGCTGCTGATACGTGAAACGAGATCTAATTAAAAATTCTGGAATGAATGGTATGTGCAGTGGTTCTGAACAATGTTCGACCAATGAAACCATACTATTTATAACCTTCCACAATAAATCTTTTGAATACAGATCTCGTAAAAATAAAATTGTTTTTCCGAGTTTTTCAATATTTTACATTTTTTCTTATAAAAGATGTTACCGCATCCAGTATTGAGTGTGGGATTTTTACCCACTAAACTCCAGTCCCTTTTGGGATTGTATATTGTTGGGAGATTGGAGAGTTTGTTTGAATGAGGCTTTAGGATTTATCATCCTCTTCAGCCTGGAACTGTTTGTTTATGATTGTTTACACCTGTTTTTATAGGGTTTTAATGTGTTTTGTTTGACTCTTCGATATTAGTGGAAAGTTTTGGAAATATAAGCCAAAATATTTCAATGTATTTGAGGGAATCATGTTTCGGTAGACGTTCAAGGCCCATTCTCGTATTATAAATATTTGTATTATAAATATTTGTAGGAGAGTTTGGTAAATTATTAAATACATTTACGCACAGTAAAAATGATTTGATTGAAGAATGCAGGATCACTAAGTTGTCATTTGTGTATCCTTTTCTATTGGCAAATTTGTGGCATTAGAAGAACATTTAACCATTGAACAGTCGGATTTTGATGAGAGAACGTATTCGAAAATTATCATGTTTTGTTTTCATTGATATGATATATTTTGAATCATTCCATGTACAATCTTACATCACAATCCGGACAATTGTATCTAGTCTCCTTTCGAATTTTTTTTACCGCTTACATTTTCCTTAAGCAACATATTTTGCATTGTCGATTCGGTCTATCTTTGTTGTTCGTGGTGGCATCGCTTCTATAAAATGTCTACCATTCAAAAGTATTGATGATGGTGTTGCCGATGGACGCCCCGAAGACTGGTGTTGTATCTTTCCGTATTTTTCAATAATACGTTATACGAGATCTAATCTAAATTGCAAATTGAGTTTTTGAATCTCCTTGCTTTGTATATATAACAAAAGAATTTCATTTCTTGAGCAAAAAGTTTACCTTTAATTTCTCAATTTACACAAACTTCTTGCGCAAACCTATCTGTTGCCAGTTGTTCTATTTTGAGCATCTCAAACCCTTGTGTGTTACGTCTTAAAAAGAAATTATATTCTGAATATGTAAATAAATTTAAAGAATTAGATACCCTAGATCAGACGGCCATAGATGTTTTAGTACACACAGAGCGAGATGCTATATCTGGCATACCCAATTTTCTTTTGTAGATTCTAGCGACTCAGATTCCAACCCAAATTCAACAACAACCCTCCCAAATTTTAAAACTCCTAAAATGGCTCAACAAGAACCCCAACAGGGTAACATAAAATTAACGAATGGCGAAGCTAGTAATTAATGGCGATCTAAATCAAAATTCATTTCACCATTATACTTTGATCCTTATTTTCATCCTTGTATCAGAGATTACTGATATTATTGAGTGCTTTCGAAATTTTGAAGATAGTGCACGTCATACTCTTGGGGCAATGCGTTAAAAAGTACGTACCTTGGGGCCTACTTTCGAGGCAACGCGAATTTCTGGGACATAAAGTATAAACTTTGGAAAAGGAAACAAAAACCTGATGATAATGTGAAACAATATTTGTAGAATTGTTGTAGATCATTAAGAATTGTTGTATATCGCTCATAGAATTGTTGTAATTAATCATTTACAAGTTTAGGATTTTTTATTGATTTCAACTCTTATCAACTTCTATATCAACTATCTCAACAACTCTCAACTTCTATCGTTTCTGGATTATGAATTGTTGACAACAAGATGACGTCCTTCTCGTTCTTCCATTTCGTAACGCAGGGTTTTCCTCTCCGGCATGCCATTAGTTCCCCCTTTTCAGTTTCTTTTTTGTCGTTCGGCACATCTCTTCTGTTCAATCTCGTTCTTCCAAATATGTCTGTTTTGTGTTGTAAACGAATATCTTCAAGCACTGAGGAAGTATAAAAAATTGTCTGGTGACCTATATTCAAAATTGGTTTCATCAGACATAACAATTTGTATTCCCATTCTATGGTCTCTGTAATCATTATCCAGTATGTTCTCTTTCCTGTGTAAATTATAAAAGACCAAATATATCCAGATTTAGACTCGCATAGCATATAAGATTTGATACCATATCTAGCCTGTTTTTGAGAGATATATTGAATCCTACCCAATCTACCCTTACAGAGCATAACAGATTTCGTCTATTGTCACATCTGTTGCCGGTGTAATCGCAGAAGGAAGCATTTTTCATTTAGATGTTCAATGATATTCCATAACTTATTCTATTGGATTTGTGTGCGTTTTGGGATTGTATATTGAAGTTTCATTGAAATGTATACAACGCGTCGAAAGGCAAAACGCCTGTATGACATAAAGGTGGTCAGTTTCAATCAAGTCGTTCTTAGACCAATACTATTCGCTTACTTAGAATGCCTTTGGGAACTTAAAGAGCAAAAACTATAATTTCTCCATTATCTGCCGGTTTGCATTCCTTCAAACGTGAAAATCTTTGCAAAATTCCACTACTACATTGAACTGCATGTCGGTTAGTCTCAGTTGTAATCAGATGTAGTTTTTCCGTATTCCAAAAAAATAAAATAAAAATAAGGTATAATTGTCTCCTCAATATCATTATCAATCAGCTATATTGTTAGAAGCAAACCTTGGCGAATGATGTGATCGATTTTCTTTACTTATTTCACAAAATTCTCTGAATGGAAGTTCATCTTCGTTCTCTGAATCAGTACCATCTGATCATTCTGACCGTCTGATAATTCTGAAAAATCACTTGTGTTGTCTGAAGGCACATCAGACAACATCAGATTAATATTTCTTCATCACTTTCATAATCTGACTCAAACATTACATACGACATTTGTTACTTATATCTAAAATTGAGCTCAGAGTGGATAATATCAAATTATATAAGCAAAAATACAACTAGACTATATACTGTTGTGACTCCCACTCGCGACGATGCTAATGGGGAATCATAGCGACTATCATCGATGGCGCAAACAAATATCTTAATTATTACAGAATATAACAGCCTTCGGAAATATATAGACTCGGGCGCCAGGTCAGTTTAACGTGAGACCGCACGCTGGAACCTGATCTTCTTATTCATCCCATCCTCAGTGGCTCACTGAGGGCACGGGCAGTTGTGAGCTTGATGAATAATCCAGTGGTTCCCGTTTTTGTAGGCAGCTGAAATAAGATTCTTACTGAATAATAATGAAATGATTGAATAAATGTCAACTTAAATCAACATCGCAACAATGGCGGTTAAATAACTAATAGCGATTCTATTAATAGAGATAAGCGGTGCAAATAAAGCAGTACATATGAATAATACAATTACAAAACACTAAAAATGCGGAATGTATGTACAAACAGTCAATAATACAGCGGGAGGGCGGGGGTAAATCTAAATAACATGGTACAGACGGTGGGTACAATATGAATAACTGAAAAGGTAGGAATTCTAGGAGTCTACTACAGGCGCGTAACCCTGTAATGCGCACTAGCGTTACTATTGCCGCGTGACTACAACTAACCGTGATGCGTACTGGTTAGAAGTGGTGCGTCCTGACCATTAGAAGGTATGGTAAAAAACTACTATGACGCGTAGCTCCGTAATGGGCACTCATGTTACTGTTGTCGAGTGACTATAACTAACTGTAATGCGCACTAGCTAGAAGTATACATTCTAATAGGATATTACGGAAAGAGGAAGCACTCCAAGCGCGTAACACCGTGATGAGCTCTGATGTTACTGTTGGTCAGTGACTACCACTAAGTGTAATGCGCACTAGGTAGCAGTATACACTTGATTTATATAGGAAGTAAGTTGATGAAGGGGTAGGAAGCGAAACAGAGCTATTCAATATAGGTAAATGCAATATATCAAACAGAACAGTGTATCGTATATAAAATTGTTCGCCCAATGTGTTTCTATCTCGACGACTGTCACTGGTTGTCGCTTCGCTCATTGTGTCGGCTCAGCTGCCCTGACTGCTCTCTCTGCTCATCCTGGCTGCTACTGCTGGACGGCTTGTCTCCAAGTTCGCAAACTTGGAACTAAACCAGTATGGCAAAAATTTCGCTATTTCTAGGCGGGAGACGTCACCCTATCACTTTATTACGGGACATATTCTCTTCACACAATCCTATGTAAATCTCGGAATTATCCCTACCCTACGTGACGACGTAACACACAATTACTCTCTTAGTTAGCGACATTCCCACGGGTTACATTAGAACGTAGCAGTCTGAGGTTACAGAAGCAGCGACGACCAATGACGCGGTAGATTATAGCATACCAGTGAAAGGCGCCAGCTAACTTATCAATACTTCCACACACACATACGCGCGTGCGCACACACACACACAGCTAGCGTGGATAATTCGTCATCCATATTATAATAGAGTGGCACAAGCGACAGTATGGCTATCTCTGATTTATGTAGTATGTGGTAAGCATTGCGTGAACCACGAACTGCTTCGTAGGTTTTCAATATTTACAAATAGTAAATGCATTCAAGTTCATTATCAGTTTAGTGTTCCCATTTTTTCGTGGTAATCCATCGCATGAGAGATAATCGGAGAATTCACAATTTGCAAGTCGGCACAAATTTTGCCCGAAGAAACTCAGGCCCGACACTGTATGAAAAAAATCGCTCTGTCAAGTCCCTGGACAAAAATGTAAAGTGCTTAAGTTGGTTGAACAGAGTGTGATTTTAATTTGGAATGTTTTTCTTTATTAACATTCCAAATAGATAATGTGATAGGTAAATTTAACAGACAACTACGAATGAAGTGAGATTTTTTTTTAAATATATAATTAGTTATAAATAGTCCCAGGAATTGAGCTCTGAGGAACACCATTTATAGTGTGCAAATCAGGAGAAGCTTTATGATTCCAATTCACAGATTGTAATATTGTGGCATTTAAATTTGTGACATGGAATTGTGAGTCTTTACTAGATAAATAAATTCTACTTCTAGTTAAAGATCTTTCAATCCAACCGGAATCAAAGAACAAAAGTTTAAATTAGGACGTAGTCAAAATCAATAAAGTGTTATTTGTGGATTTTAATATGTTTACGCAGGAATAAATAATTATACAATTATTGATAATTATATAAAATAAGCTATGGCACCTTGCCTGATTAAAGCCAAAGATGCCAAATTAGATCCAAAGATAATTAATTTTACATATAACACCAATTATTGGGGGTTTATAAAATTTGCCAAATAAAAAAACAGATACTGATTAAAATTTATTTGCTTTACATAAATATTAATGCGAATACAACACAGTTTACCTCCTAGCCGAACATAAATAAAATAAGGACCACGCAACATTTAATTAATAATAATAATTTGAAAGTAATTAATAATGAATTGGTTGACCCACATCATAATAAAATATCATACGGTTTAGACTAATTATACTTTCATAAAAGTTTCTCCGCCACCGGTGCACGTTATTTTCAATAGGAAAGTAAATACACAAGAGTTCCGTTTAACCGAATATCTGGATCAACTGAATCACTGAAATACTTTTTGTCTTAAATACATTTTATACATTTATGCACTCAAATACATTTTATATTGTTTTCATAGTCAGCCTTGCGCGGCTACAGAGACTGTACGTACACACGCATTTGGCCGGCAGCGTGTGTTTATCCCTCCCACCGGGTCTATTTTTAGCACGCCTAGTGACGTTATTGTCTCTGTCCAAGGACACTTGTCAGTTAGGTTTGGAATTCTGTCTGGTGTAGCTGACTCATAATAATTTTTGTACATTAGTAGTGTTTGTTGCGTAGTGTTTAGTGATCTGCTGTGACTATGCAGAAAAGGGAAAACGAGTTGTTGTTACAACGCAAAAAAAATACATTTCTGTTGAATATGGAGTTGGTTCAACAACAGTTTTTGACTGGAAAAAATAGGGCTCAAATAGAAGATTTCTGCGCTAGAATGGTTAGTAAAGACTCTATAGGAAATCGATCCACCATAAAGAAACCTAAAGTTTCCCGATATAATTACATTCTCTATTCTCTCCCACTATTTCTCCCTTACAATCCCATCAAATTTCGCTTTCAAGTCTATAAATAGGAGGTATAGCTTCCTTTTATTAGCTATCATAATTAATGACATAATTAATAGTCACTATACTGTCCGACCGCTAATGAACTCATTCTGAGAATGCGAGAGTATTCCTTTCACACTAACTTCTTCCTCCAACCTCCTATTTATAATCCTCGTGAACATTTCATATAACCCATCCGTTATTGTTATTCCCCTATAACTTTCGGTATCCATTCTGTTTCCCCTCTTATACGCAGGCACAATTGATCCTTCCTTCCATTCATCAGGCACTCTCTCTTTCACTTTCAAAATTCTATTCATCCCCCTTACCAATGAATTTACTTCATTCTCATTCATACATCAACAGGTACTCTGTTTGGCCCTGTCGCACCTCTTTTTATCATTTTCTTCATCTCATTCCTGACCTCGTCAACACTTATCTCTACTCATTCTCTACTCTTCTAACCTTTCGCCTCTTTCCCCCCCCCCTCACCTATGTACCCTCCCCAATTTCCTTCCTTATTCCGCTCCCACCTACACTTCTCCTTCCATTATCTTTTGCCTATTGTACATCTTTCCCTTCTCTTTCCCAATATCCCTTTCCTTCCCAAATAATTCCAAATATCTTTCTATCTAGTTATTTTACTCATTTCTTCTTCATATTTTCTCCGCGACCTCTGCCTAAGCATTATGTCCTCTAATTTCCACTACTTTTTTTGTTCAATTATACTTTTCCCCGTCAGCTTTACCCTCCCTTACATACCTCAAAATTTACGTAACCTTCTTTTTCTTTCTTATCCACCAGAAAGCTATTTTGCTTTTTATGAAAAGCTATTTATGATTATTGTCTTTTAATTGAATCTTATTGTAGACATCGTTGTATTGTTTCTTGGGTTGTTTATAGAACTATCCGTATTTTGTAGTACGTCTGAATCTTTTAATCCATTGTTCAGATAGTAAATAATGAAAGTAGTGAAGTAAGTAATAATTTAGATTAAAACTAAATTAAATTTTATTATTGAAATAATGTTACAACCTTTAAAAATAATTAAGTTGATAAGAAGGATCTTTATGTTCAAAATTACATGAAAAGATAATGTAGAGTAATAATAAATGTAGTATATAATTAAATAAAATAAAACTAGTGAAGAGCAAGTAAAAACTTGTTTCTAGGTGCTTCCACCCACTAAGAGTCTCCCTGTGCGATGTACTCGCTGTCGACACGATATACCTTATTCTCTCATCTCGCTCTGGCAGGTCAACGGTCATTTGAATTATTATTTTCCCATAAAACTTATCGCCATCTGTGGCAAAGAGCACGTACTTATGCTTACACCTCTGAAAATAATAACTCTTGGTAGACGAATAAATAACGAAATAATTCAACAAGATTTACTTTAAACTCTTGTACTCAATCGACTGTATCATTTTATTGCATTGGCAAAAGCAATTATTATTTCGTGTATATATGCATAAGTTTAATTGTGGCAATTGAAAATTTTGATATCTGTCTAGATAAATTATTTATGGGCACTGTAGGAATATTCTTTGAATTAAACCAATGAAAATGGAGAGATAATGAAATTAATTTAGGAATTTAAAATATATATTTCTCTATACATATATCTTTGTCTATAGCTTTCTATAATGGAGTCTTTGCCATTGTTGGCGATTTACTTACAATTGCATGATTAAGAAGTATTTCAAGATCCTCCATCAGAATATTTAAGTCATTGAAGATTCTATCTCCACGTTAGTGTCAGTTTAATCAGTTGAGTTCTATTAATTCCAATTCAGAAGTTCTAACAAGTTATTTCACATTTTGGATTCCATTCTTCAAGTCAAGTCAGGGTCAAGGTTTTTAAGATGTTTTTAGCTTATTAAAAACAAATTTGCGTTATTTTTGCACTACTGTCCAAATTTCGTAGAAATCTAATCAGTTAGTTTACGTTTGATAGTCGTTTAAAATAAACCATTTGTCAATGTTTGATTAAAAATGAATGAAAACGAATTTCGTGTTTTAATAAAACATTACTTTTTACGTGAAAAGAATATTATCACGTTATTTATGGGGCGGAGGGTTGTTCTTTCCGACGTGACATGGGTGAGCGGGAGCTTTTATATGGATTAGTGTAGCAATCCCTGCTCACAGTTATAGGTACCTGAACTCCTTTGTTATTTTATACGATAGCACTTTAGTTTAGTTACTTCTAGCAAAGTTATTAATTGAATAATTGATGCTAAACGATCTAACCTAAATCCCCCAATTAGCCCCACTTAATTTAGAATAAAACACTAGGCCGGACCATCGCTAAGGTGGAGGTACCGTTTTCTAATTGTACCTTTTGTCGCTGAGTCATGTCAATCCTTAACGTTAGTCATAACCCTTAATAATTCAGGCAGCATAAGTGAAACAGTTATTAAACTTAATCAAATTGTATTTCTCGTTAAAAATGTTTACATGCAATCCAATGAGATGCTCATTCATTCCCATACGTAAAATAAAATACTCAACAATTAATTAAGAAATAAATCAACACTTGAATAAAAGTGACTATGATTTGTTCAGTTACATCAAAGACATGTTAAACTAGGTACTTACAGATTTCCCCGCTGTACACAAACTATTTATTTTTATTTTAGAATAACGCACCCTTATCTTATTTATTTACATTTATTTTAGCTTTACCTTGATCCACAAACTTGTTACTAATTAAACTCGACTTTACTTTATTCATTAAAATTATACTCAAGTTAATTTAACTGAATTATTCCCAAAAATATTATTGCTAAGTACCGCGCTACATTACACGAATGCATAATAAAATACTTAATAAATTTAAGCTCACACTTTAATTAGACATGACTTCCATTACCGCTATCGATTACTGGGTCCGCGGGTAGTGTTACATCAAACACTCAATTTAACGTTATTATACCGCCCCTGACTTTATTTAAGCCACACCTCCTAAATATTCCTTTTTCCCGATAATTTGAACGCTAAACACCTCGGAAACACTCTAGTTCCGTCGGAACTTAATCTATTTCTATACTCTAATTCTCAACTAATTAAGATGCTTTTAAAATGTATTCACGCTATATTTTACTTCATAAATAGAAGCTTGAAAGATTCTCTAAATGTTAATTACTACTAATCGGGCTTTCCACTAGCATATAACATGTTTACTGTTAACAACTCGTTACAAGGTCTATGCGTCCTGAATTTCTTGTATCTTTTATAAGTATTGCATGTTCGATCTTTCTAATCTCAAACTTAACAGGAACGTGGACAAATCTCGACGTTACGATATTAAAGAAACTGAAGAAAAGTTACATAAGTATTATGATGAAACGGCTTCTACAAGTAGTTTGCTGCTTTCAGATGTGGTCATATGACTAAGGAATGTTGCTGAATGTGTTAGGCCTTCAAAAAAATTTTTTTGCGAAGAAGGCCCTGTGCTTTCAACTGTGTGGAATTTGTACCGCAGTATAACTCCACTCCCGTTAAAATTGTATAGTTAAGGAGATTGGAGAGTTTATTTGAAGGGGGCTTTAGGATTTCAACCTGGAAACTGGTAATGAATGGAATACTTTTAGAAATTCTGGTAAGCTGATAGCTTACAGGGTAGATATACGCATTCGCTTTACAGCCAAGGAAAATCTGCAAAATCCTTGTCCAGAGTATGGTCAACTGATGAGGGAGTTTGGATGCTTATTTAATTTTTTGATTTTTTTATCTTTTGTATTTCTTTTGTATATAATATAGACGTAGGAATCATCATAGAGACAGCGGGATTGATTCAAGAATGTTTAGGAGATCCTCAGGGGTTTCCGGCATTGTTTGGCAGTTTCCTGCGTTGGTGAGTGGTTTTCCAATCGGAACGAAGAGTTTGGTGGGCTATTGGGTTGTTTTCTGTAACACGACGAGTCGGATATTTAGACTGGAGTGTTTTGAGACGATCAGCTCGGCAGGGCTGCAGTGTTCATATAAAAGTGAGCTCGGAAATACTGTGAATTTTACGAAGTATTCTTCGTTCACAGGTTCTGAGCATGTGTATTTGCGCATTAGAAAGTATGGAATACAGTACATCATGTAGTCTTTCAGTGGCCTAATATAAGTTTTGTACGTGTGATGCAGTGATTTTGGGTGATAGCCTCTAAAGCGCCCTCTTAAGTATAAAAATCAGGTTAACGGGTTTGCGTATTCTGGAGCGAATGTTGTTCACGTCAGAATTCCAGTTACGGTCTGATAGTTATGATTAAACCATTTTCAGTGTGTTAGAGTGAAGGATGTGAAGCTCATGGAGTTTCCGAATCAGTCCAGCATGTCAGACCAGAGTCTTACGTCTTGAAAATCCTAAACCTATCCTATTTCACCTATTTAACCATTATTTACGGAACTTAGATCCAATTGAAACATTGTAGTAATAATTTGTTGATTGATAATGGAATTTTAAAACTGATTCATCGCCTCATTTCTTTATTAGTGTTAACATACATTGTGTTATCATTTGTTTAAAACATCTAGACCGTAATTGCTTCTTCAAAGCTGCCTCAGTTGGAATTAGCAAGGGTCTTATATTAACGCACCAATTTGCATTATGTTCGATTATTATGACTAATGAGTAAAGCATTGACGTGAAATTCACCAGCCTTAAGGTCTAATCAATCATTTTTGCTCTACCAGCGCTTAAATTAAAATTATTAATATTTTGTGATCCTCGAAAGAATTGGGGAGTTTTTACAATCAACGGAGTTTAATGAAATCCAGCCTAATTCCATATCGCACCTAACTTAAACGCGACAATATCATATTCACTAAATGCAATTTGGAAATCAAATATGTAGCCAATTTATGGAACATCAAAATTTTAGTACCACAACTATAACACAATGCGAATGTAGTGAAAGTAATCCAATTAAAAATAATGAGATATTTATTTAAGTTTCTGTAATCCAATTATTTTAAAGTAGAAAGTAAGTATTTCAGATGACATAAGCAATTTAAATATGTTATAAAATTACGTACGACAAGACAAGGAAGATAATAAACCCTTTCATATAATTATTCGTCATTACAGAGATTTAAATATATAATTATCATAAAATATTTATTATTTTCTTGTATTAAATAAATATAGGAATTACATAAATATTTTATATCGTTTATATGTAATTAGTTTGATAATTTCATATTTCTGCTGGAATCAATATTAAATAATTAAATTTATCGTTATAATGCTTTTGAATATACATTCGATTTAGAGTTCTAAATTACTTTCTCGCAACTTTCTATGCTTTACTTGTATCAAAAATATTTACGTGTTTTGTTTTGGTTTTCTACTTAGAAAATTAGTTTCCAATGTGTTGATTTAACCCTTTGAAGCATAGTGGTTCCACACAGAAACCACGTACTTCAATTTTTTATTCTATACGGGGACTGAATCTACAGCGAAACCACACTTCCTACATGGGCATTAGTGCGCCATCAAAAACCACTTTCTGTGAATGATTCCGTTTTATCTACATTTTTGTAAAAAGTCAGATAACTACTCCAGTTTTTTTTTTGACCAATGTGTTACTCAAACACTAACAGAGAGGTGAGTATATTTATTTTACATAGTTTAGTGTTTACTTTGTCAAGCGGATATGGCTTTGTGGCGAAACTAGTGTGCGTGTACTAAAGTTCAAAGGTTTTTTCTTTAGGCTGGAAAAACTAATTGATTTGTCGAAATTGACCTCCGACGAAGCTTATACTTTGCTTGATGAAATTCCTTCCGATGGAGAGTTAGTAATAAGCAAAACGAGGAAGAAGAGGAAGAAATAGTTGAAACTACCGAAGCGAAATTTCGGAGCGACATAGATGACGATCCAGACGATCTAGAAGACAATATACCACTTATCCACTTTGCGAACTGGAAAAAACCAGAAAATGATCCGAAACTCAAATCATTTTCTGCAACTAACTAGTCCCAGCTCTGAAGTACCACCTGATGTCACAAAACCTATAGATTTCTTCTTGCTTCTTTTTGGCGATACTATTCATCTTGTTACAGAACAAACAAACTTGTATGCCACCCAGGAAAAAAGAAACTTTATTCCGACAACTGAGCAAGAAAGGAAAATTTTTATTGCGTTCAATTTACTCATGGGCATAAAAAAAGTCTCGCTCTTTTCGCGATTATTGGTCATCGCGTCCAGAAATGCGTGATGATTTCATAACATCAAACATAGGCGTAAACCGGTTTGGCACTCTGCTAACTAGCATCCATTGCAATCACAATGTAACAATGGCAAAAATGTCCGGTTTTGATAAATTGTTCAAAATCAGACCATACATTGAACTACTGAAGAAAAAGTTCCAGAAATATTATTGCCCATCAAAAGAAGTGTCAGTCGATGAGAGCGTGGTGAAGATCAAAGGCAGAATTGCTTTCAAGCAATATATGCGAATGAAACCCTTGAAAAGGAGGTTCAAAATTTGGGTATGCACCGATAACGAAGGTTATCTAAGTAATTTTGAAATCTATACAGGAAAGCATACAGATAAAACTGAGACATGTTTAGGTAAACGGGTAGTGCTTGACATGACTCGAAGTAAAAGGACATCACGCTTACTTTGACAACTATTTCGAGGCAAAGTATCTTGTATCAGATGGAAAGACAAAAGAACTATTCAGCTGCTCTCTACTATACATTGTCCTATAGATAAAACTAAAGTAAATGAAAGGGAGAAAGATGGAAGTATGACTGAAGTTAATTGTCCTAAAGCAGTTATAGATTACCGAAGATGTATGGGTGGAGTTGACTGAGCTGATGTGATGAAATCTTACTACGCCCTCAGTCGAAAATCCCGCGAAATGGTACCACCGTCTATTTTCGCATTTTCTCAATACATCCGTAGTCAAGTCATAAATAATGTTCTAACGAAGGACGAATAGTGCTATGAGCCTCAAGAGTTTCGTACGTGAAGTAATACTTAGTTTGATTGGGGCTTCCGTTTCAAGAGGCTCTTGTGAAAGGCCATCTTCTACTGAGCAAATTTGTATCCAGATTCAAGCCATATGTGCCAATAGATCTACGACGTGATCAAGCAAAACATCTACCTGTGCACGGAACATCAAGACATTGTGCTCATTGTAGTACGCCCAAAATACGTCATTGACCCAGATGGAGTTTCATACAGTGTAAAGTCCGGTTGTGTTTACTGGCAGAAAGAAACTGTTTCCTAACATATCATAAATAATCTATGTAATCTTTCGAATTTGTATGTAAATTACTTAGAAAAAAATTTGATTAGGCATGTCATTTGTGTTCACTTTTACGTGCATTGTTGTTTCATAACGTAACCACGTACAAAAGTTAAAATAAACAATTTTTTGCAAAAAGGAAGTATACTCCATCATTTTCTGCACATAAAAGGGCCCATACGAAATGTCATTAAAATTGGAAATAAAATCGGGGTTCAACTGGTTAAGGAGATGGAAGCAGAAAGAACTGAATGGTTTTCATGCATTATGTTATCTATTTTCCAAGACTAAAATAAGTAAATATTAAAATACTCTAAATACATATCGAAAATTGATAGTCACAACTAACTCATCGTCACTTAACACCACCAACCTTATACGGGTCGTTTTCCTCGTCAACAAGCTAATCCTCCAGTTGCTTCATCTTTTGCTTCCTCTTACCTTTAAAGTACGTCTTATTTTATATTCAGTGTTTTTAAAGTTTCAGTATTGCCCAAATTATATACACTCTCATATTCTATTCCGTATAGCCCAGGCTACGTAGTTGAATTTCTGCTTTTTAAACAACTTCATATTGACCTAATGATAATTATCTTCTGGACTATGAACCGATAAATGAACGAGCAATGTCTTTGAAGGTTAATTTGAAGGCCTCTGTCCTAAATATCGTGGCACTATATGCTCCCCCTCATGGTGCTGTTGACGAAGATATCGAGGAATTGTATTGAACTATCGAAGTGGTACTAAATAAAGTACCGAGCAAACAAACCTTGATGTTAATGGGTAATTTCAATGCGAATATCTGTTTCACTGCGAACGATAATGATATTCGTCAAATGTGAGTAAGTTTAGGATATGAGGACGGAACGACAGAGGAGGACGCCTCATCTAATTCTGCATCGAAAATACGCTCGAAATTATCAACTCGATGTATGAGAATCGCAAACGTAGGTTATACACTTGAACATCTCCTGAGGGACACACGAGGAATCAAATACATTACATCTTGATTAAGTAGATGGAAATTCTCGGTAAAAATGTCGAATACGTTACCGTCTGCAAAGCTTTGCTGCTAAGCGAGGCAGCTTATAAAAAAGTCCCGAGAATCTCAGTACGGATGTATCTGTGACTCGTAGATTACGACAAACTGTTTGATAACGTTCGTTGGCCTAAGCTATGGATGACCTTAGCAGAGTTTGGAGTACCATGTCATCTTATCACTTTTGTCAATAGCCTGTATGAGACTTCGTTAAAATGAGACGGTCTTTAAAATCGATAACACATTATACGAAAAAATGTGGATTAGGAAAGGCGTTCGTCAAGGATGCGTACATTCACCTCTACTCTACAACATCTATAGCGAAGTAGTGATGCGGCGCAAATTATTGAACTGGCACGGAGAAGTGAAGATTGGTGGAAAGCACATTTCAAACCTTCGATTTGCGGTTGATACTCTTCTGATAGCTAACAGCACCGAAGAGCTTTTAGAGTTTTTTCAAAGACTGCAAGATGTAAGCCGAGACTATGGGCTCGATATAAATGCCAACAATCCAAAAGTCATGATAGTAGTCTGAGATAACGAAAATCAAAGGCATCCTAACATTGAAGTCATCGAAAAATTTGTGTATTTGTGATCCGTGCTGCATAAGTCCGGCTCTTGCGAATTGAAATTGCCCGCTCGGCCATGATAAAGCTAATAATAATCTGGAAGAAACGAAATATCACTAGGAAATCGATAAGTTCCAACGACAGAAGAAGAATAGATGCGTTTGAAATGTGGCTCTGGTGCAGGATGATGCGAGTTCCCTGGATGTCTATATTTCGGACACATCTCTCGACATGACATCACGGAGAAACTTGTTGTTCAGGCAAGACCGGATAGGAAGAAAACTTCTCAACAATCAAGCTATGTGGCGCAAAGAAATATTTCTAAGAAAAGAATTGCAGAAGGTGTAACCGATATTTCCTTAAGAAGAAACTAACGGTTGAATAAGAAAATTCAGAGGTACTTACGAGAGAATGATGGAGGTTATTTAAGTTCTCTAGGATCTGTGAATTAGAAGCTAAATGTAGAAATTATCTTGGCGAAATTTAGTAACATGAAGCAAAATTGAAGTCCTGGAATTTTTTTTTCTAGGTTTGTAAAAAAGCCTTTTCTTCTTTGCATAGCATAAGTAATAACAGAGTTGAACTTATCATTAAAAATTTAAGAAAAGCTATGTGTGATGAGCATTCCAGCCACCACAACGAAATACCCGAGAATTTTCTAAATTAAGTTGATACATTTATAAAAGTGTTTCCGAAATCGAACATCCCATTATGAATGAAAATAAATATTATTTATCTCCCAAATCAAATGTGCCAAAAATGCATCAAATGTTTCTTGAAATATTTGAGCCTTTTGTGTGCCTTGAAGAAAAGATGAGTAGTCAAAACCCATTTTGACATACCATTATTTTTGTCGTCATTTTATTGCCCAATATCATTTGTGCAACCGCGTTCCGGTACATGTCAAACATGTGTTCGACTAAAAATTCTTGTATCTGCTGAAAGGGAAGTACATGAAAGAAAAACCAAATTGCTGCGACTTTGGGGAAGTCATATTTTTCATGTACGATGAAACTGTGACCCGAAAATGATACAAAATGATATTGTTAGTATGCAGAGAACATCTAACATTTTGTGTACTACGTAGAACATTTTGTGTCACGAACAGTGAAAACGCTCTACTTGTTCCCAAACAACTGCCGCCAACAGTGAAAACGCTCTACTTGTTCTCAAACAACTGCCGCTCACCGAACCACAATAAAACTTTTTTCATTTTTTTGTATATGCTTGCTCATAAAAAGAAATTTTCATTTTCGAGAGACAGACCATACTTTTCTGGTTTTCAGTAGAAGAACTTGCAAAGAAGTATGTTCTACCAAATTGTATTTTATTTATGGAGAGGAAAGTCGTCGACCGACTACCACAACTGGTCAGACTGTGGTTATGTGGGTTCACTCATGAACCATGAAAATATCCATTGGACATTGGGTATCAGACGATATGTCCATCTACCCTTTAAAGAACTCTCCCATTCTCTTTGGCATCTTTCCTATAACACTAGGCGTTCTTCTTTGGACGTTGTACCCCGCAGATATGCATTTACTCTCTGTAGAACGAACAATTTTATTGGTACAACTGCCGTGATGGCACAGAGTGCGTAAAAGATATCGTCGTGTAGACGTAGATTACTCCTAGCAGTCTAGTGCGTGGAGCTCTTTCTAGCAGTTCAGTAGTCCAGCTAGTTAACAGAGCGCTTGCCCATACCGACGCAGCATAAAGAGGAGCAGACTCCACTACACTATATAGAACTCTGCGCTTAACAATCCTAGTCCCATCTATGCGGGGCATGAGCCTGGAGATGTAAGTGCAAACTCTGCTTGCTTTCTCAGTCGCATACTTTACATGGGCTCCTAGTTGCAGCGATTTATCGAGCATTACTCCCAAATACTTGACCTCTTTGCTAAAAGCCACAGGATGTCCGAGTACTCTAATGTTTTGACTTGAGACTCTTCTTCGTCCAGTTAGCCGTATAGCCTCAGTTTTCTGAGGTGCTAACTGGAGTTGATTCCAAGCCATCCATCGCTCGATTATTTTAATTGCTGTAGTTAGATTTAGTTCGAGTTCGTGCCCAATGTCGGACGTTGCCATAACAGCGACGTCGTCAGCAAAACCAAACAACCTAATACTTTTCGGGTACTCTAGTTTAAGCAAGAGGTCATACATAGCGTTTCACAGAGTTGGGCCAAGGGCTGGCCCCTGTGAAACTGCAGAGCAGATCTTTCTTTTTCTTTCGTTGGCGTCAGCTGCCGTAGGTACGGTGGTGTTTCTTTTCCTTCAAGCGCTCTCTTTATGCTGCTCCATTCAGCATAAAGAGAGCGCTCGCATTATTGAATGCATTTTTAACATCCAGCAAAACCAACCACACATATCTCTTTTGTGCCTGGTGCCAGTCGGAGCGGTTCTCCCTGCTTCTGTGACATATTTTACCGCCTCTACTGTAGATCGCCCTTCTCGAAAGTCATACTGTGAATGATGTAGACCGTCACCTATCATTAACCGCTCCTGCAACTTTTGCAATATTAAACGTTCTAGCAGCTTTGCTAGTTCATCTAAAATGCATATTGGTCTGTACGCGCTCATTCCTTTTCCCTTTGGAATCAACACAAGGTTTGATTCTTTCCATGCTTTTGGGAATGTTTCCGCTAGAAGTATACTATTGAATACGTACAGGAGCACTGATGAATTAACCTCCCGCCCCGGAATTCTATGAGGGCTTTGTTGTCCGTTAATTTGGCGATTGCTTGTTGTAGATCCATTAGACTAAAAAGAAAACTAAAAATTTTCTAAGGGTCGAACGGGCTATTTGTCATGAGTACTACTACTTTCTGGAAAAACTCCCCTACGATTCCGTAGATATTTTCGGGTGGAACGCACCTTTTGTGAAGATGTTTGGTTAGCACGATTTTCGTTCTGCTTCCGAAAGCGAAATTTAAATGTTTAATTGTAAGTGTTCAAAATATATTTTACTAATTTCAAGTATTTATTTTAGTTATGCAGATTATAATTGCGAAGCAATTTTAATGCCAACTGATTAACATAAATTTTTAAGGTGTACTAAAGATAATTTTAATGCTTGAAATAATTTTGAACAAACGCAACTTCCTCATAACCAATTAGAGACTTTTAATTTGCTTTTGTTTTTATTCAAGTTTGATAATTGATTGTTATTAAAATATGTATGAAAAATTATTTAGATTAAGTTTGTCAATTATGGTTTTACGACTTAATTTCCATAATTATTTTTGACATAAACCATGTTATGCGCTATTATATTTAACTATGACGCATTTAATATACAAAACTTTGTAAGTTTAATGAAAACAAAATTATAAATGCAGTTTCCATCTTGATATTACATAACAGACTTATTCTAGACGTATGAGTAAGTACGAGGCTTGTTTTTGATATACATATACTTCACTTTCAGGTTTGAGTTTCGCCTGTGCTTGCTACGACTGCAATGTTATCAGCAAAAGTGGGCAATTTAACTCCCTGCGATAGACGCTACCTCAGCAGGCCATGATATATCACATTAGGTACCAGCACCAAACCCTGTGTAACATTACATATCAGTTCTTTTCCTTAGTGAGCACCATCCGTCGCGGTATAAAACAGTCTCTTCCCTGCCAGATTGCTAACCAAAGCTGTCTGTAGGTATGGAGGAACCTCTTTTACAGCCAGCGATCTCTTGATACCTCCTCTATCTTTGAGGTTGAATGCATTTTTCACATCCAGGAGCGTGTCTATCTCTCGTGTCATTCTGTAGTGTGTCTAGAACTAATATGACCGTGTAAATCAACGCACGCCCCGCATCCACCGTAAATCGGCTTTCCGTAAATCCAAACTGCAACACTGTAATCCATTGTCACCACTTAAATGCTCCTGCAATCTCCCCAGGATAAGCTTTTCCAGGAGCTTTGCGATTTCGTCTATCAGACAAGTCGGTCTATATTGCCCTTGTTCCTTATCTTTCGGGCTTTTTCCAGATTTATGGAAAGCATCCACTAGCCAAAACCCCATTGTAGATTATGAGCAACACTGGCGGATTTGTATCTTCCAGTAGCTGGATAACGCGTCCTGATACTGGAGCTTTGTCTGTCTTTTTCACAGCACGTTTTAACTCCTATGCTCCAAAATATGGCACCTCTCCTGAGCACACGAAGATGAGCTGACTGGGGAGTTTTCTCTAATAGAGAACAACTTGCCGTCAATTTCGTCCACATCCTCTGACGTGGGGACGCTTTTGTGAAACTGCCTGATGACCACCGTATGGGGAAGTCCGTGTATGGCAGGCCCACCTACGAAACGTTAGACCGTCATTATAAAAGAAGAGATCTACAAATGCTCTATAGAACAAAATTAGTTCGTATTTTTTATTTTTAATCGTTTAATATACATATACAAAGGTTTTTGTTATACTTTAAAGATGGCACCGTCGTATTTTATTGATGTTGAAACATATGCGCTGGTCAGCAAATTGCACATACACATTTAATTACAAATCAATTTTTTGAGGTCTGAAACATGTATGATACAAATTATACATACACAGAAATAGAGAACAATATATAAAAGGAACAAAGCCCAAACCACATTAACGAAACAGGCAGAAAAGATATATACGGCAAAACAAGTAGAAGTAATAAAAAAAAAAACTAGGGTGTTTGTTCTTTTTCTCTGAATAAGCTGGCGAACTTTATTTATGACTTTTATAATAGAATGAAATTAGATTAAAGATTAAAAGTACGCGATTACATTCGCTAACATTGGAAGCTTAATTAGGTACGCGATTTATGTACGGATTTATGTTCTGATTGGAATGGTTTTAAAGAAAAATTCGGATTACTATGTGTAAGTACCGAGGATTTCCTATAAGGCAATAAATTGATGATGGTAAATTATTTAATACTCAATGTTGCTTAACACACTTTGAGTATTATTACTAAAATTACAGTCATTAATTTTGTTTCAAAATTTTGAGTATTTAGTTTAACAACAAAATAGTTTAAAAGCATAGGTACGAGGATAGTCCCACAAGTACCCGGCGGTTGTTGTTTGGATTGAATGACTATGATAAAAAATACCATTCTTATAAAGCTTAAGATTGACGTTTGTCGACGGTACGTTGTTTAGTATTTGTTTGACAGCCATCACTAGTGACCAACCAATATTTAGCTCGCTTCTATACGGGCGAGTTTGCTCCTCCGTTTACAACAGTAAAATATTGGTTGGCATGGTTTAAACGAGGCCTTACAGGCTGCCAAGACGAACATCGCAGTGGTCGACCAAATGATGTGATCACGCCAGAAATGATGAAAAAAAGCCAGAAAATGGTTTAGGATGACAGTCGACTGAAAATGCACGAGACAGCAGACATGTAGTGATTACAAAACGTGCTGTATATCGCATATTGACTGAAGATTTGGACATGAGAAAGCGGTGCACAAGATGTCCCTGAGAAATTTCATTCAAATTGGACTCATAGTTGAGGAAACATCGCAATACATACGCACATACATAGACAGTAAAAAATACGAGGCCATTTTTTAAAAAACCGAAAGTCCTACCAGGTTATGCCAAAAAAAATGTTTTATTCCTCCAACGATGCCCCCTATATATATATATATATATATATATATATATATATATATTCGTACAAGCCATCATTTCTTTACTTATATGAAATAAATATAAGAATTTGTGTTTAAATCTCCTAAGTACAATATTTAACTGTTTAATTGCAAAATTGATAAATGTTACCAACTTCGACGAGTTTTCGTTTCAACGTATTTGCGAACTCATCAGGTAATTACATGTAACTACTTCAATCTAATGGTACATTGTGAAAAAATCCCAATGGACGTCTGATTGGACAAGAATTTCTGATTGCCGTGTTCAACCACAAGACTGCCGTGCGAGTAGAAATTCGGGTTTTAACGGTACAATGATAAAATACACGTTTTTAAGCGACTATAGACTGAACACGGCAATCTTGTGATAGAACATCGAAACCAGAAATGTTTGCTATTCCATTGCGATTTTTCCACAATGTACCAGCGATAAAAGGTTCCAGATAGAAGCGAATAAGTTAATTATGGGGCGGTACTGTTTAGTAATGGCGGTTTGGTAGAACGCCAGAGATAAATAATTGGCGGATAAGTATGCTAATCGCTAATTAGGGGAAAAGATTTTGTTTCGTTTAGAGAACAAGGCAATGGGAAGTCGATTTACAATGGTGGAATACCCGTGGCCCGACTCAAGGAGTGCGGAAGCCAAGATATGAAATTCAACACGACTCAAAAAGTGTGTAACCAAATATACGGAGCCTAGGCTTGACTGAAGGAGTGTAAGACCAAATATACGAAGTCTCAGCTTGCTTGACTGAAGGAGTGCAAGACCAAATATACGAAGACTGAGCTTCACTCAAGGAGTGCAA